>JABWTJ010000356.1:899173-1190769 GCA_016801875.1 Solanum sitiens | reverse complement strand
ATATAAGGTATGTAAGGCTATTCGATTCTATATCCTTTTGGCATTAAATCTGCCACCTGCAATTAATATCAATGAAGTGATTCTCATAAGTTCTATTTCTAGAAAAGAAAGCATGGTGGCAGCGTTACTATCTCCAAATAGCTAACAATATTTCTTTCCCCATTCTAAGTACATGGAACTACTTCATTATATGTTCACTACTCTATACTTGTGTATTTTCCCCTTGTGCTGTTATAGAAATGGTATTTGCAAAAGAAAGTTTGATGAATCCTTCTCCTAAGCCAATTGAAGCCAATTGTGCCATTAAGGTCTTAAAGTAAGGTGTTGATGTTTCATAGCTCCTTATGTCATTGTTACTGCCTCAAAGTATTGTTTTCATGTATTCCACTACTGTTCGTAATTTCATGTCTCCAAGATGATTATGACCACCAAATCAACATCTCAAAGTGTTACGATTATCCAAAATAACATCTCAAAAGAGTTATGAACTGATTAACAATAATCTCAAAGATTAAAGAATCTAAGTGAAGAAATCTATTTAATTAAGGGTGGCAGCTCAGGGGCGAAAGCCTAGCATGGGCCGATCCCTATTGGTATAGAAGGGTGGCAGCTCAGGGGCGAAAGCCTAGCATGGGCCGATCCCAAGTTGTGTAATTATGAGGACCGCATCCCAGGGGTTAATACGCCTAGCATGGGTCATCCTCTTCTACCACTGATCAGCTGGTCACTTGTATCACATGCCCAACAAAGATTATAACATACAAAGAAGGTAAAGAAAAGAATCTAGCTTACTTGATTCCACAAGAGTAAGCAAAGGTGGTCTTCTCTCCTAATCTATGCACTCATATGTTGCTACTTGATTTCATTTGTGCCATGTATTACATATACTTTTTGCCTTACATATTCAGTACATTTTTCGTACTGACGTCCCGTATTGGGGACGCTGCATTTCATGCTGCAGGCTCAGGTACTCCAGCTAGTAGACCTCCTCAGTAGAAGCACTCGAAATTCTGCTACTTTTGGTGAGCTCCAAGTTGATTCGGAGCTTTATTAAGTCCTTGGTAAATTCGTTTGGTATTGTATCATAGTTAAGGGTAAGGCGGGGTCTGTCCCGACCTACTCTAGTCTTCTATCTTTTAGAGGCTTTGTAGACGTATGTACATGGTTCAGTTGTGTCTTAAGGAGTTGTGGCCTAAACGGCCAAGTCTTGTATATAACTTTTGGATCTACTTACGTTGGTTTGTATCGCTGCATCCAAAGTTAACTTGTCTCAATTGTTATAGTATATGCTCAGTAAGAACAGGTTGTAGGTTGGTTCTCTCGGGCCTTTAGGGCATCGGGTGCCTGTCCGTCTTAATGGGTTTTGAGGCGTGACACGAACCCACGACCTCAAGGCTGGAAAGGGGAAAGGGCAAAATAAATAAGAAAATAAAGTGAGGCTGTGTGGGCTCGATCCCACAACCTCACTGCCAAACGCATAGTAAGTCAATTTTTAAGTAAAAATAAAATAAGGAGGCTGTGGGGGTTCGAACCCACAACCTCCCTGTCCCTAGCGAAATAAAGAGTGAATAAAGAGAGGCTGTGGGGGTTTGATCCCACAACCTCTTGGTCTAGGCGAATTGGACAACACAATTTTTAAATGAAAAATAAAAGGGGTTGTGGGGGTTCTATCCCACAACCCTTCAGCAAATTAGGAGGAGAATCCAAGGAGAAAAATAAAGAGAGAATGTTGATGTGGGGCTCGATCTAGGGTCCCAATGTCATGAAGACTAAAAATGAAGTCAAGGAAAAATGTAAGTATTGTCCAAGGGGTTCGACTTGGGTTCCCTTGCCCAAATTTCCGTATTGATGCATAAGTCATACGTGAATTAAATGTTCAACAATAATGCCACCTACTTAGATCGAAATCAAGATCTTGGCGTACATTCAAGATACATAAGTCTTGTACTACATAATCTTAGGAAGATATGAGTCACTTAACGAACTATGAACGAAGCCTCATGGCTTGTATGTATAGACCCATAAGTCTAGCATACGTTTAAAAATAAGTGAACCTAAGATGTATGTAATGAAATGAAGAAACCCTAGAAGGGTTATGTAAGAGTGTGAAACACACAAATGGTCAAGTACATTGGCATATGATGAAATGAAAATTCACGTAAAATGGGGTGAGTAATTATGAAGAGCAATTGTGCTAATGTTAATGAATGTGGTGACAACATGATATGAGGCTAATGTAAAAGATGAGAACAATCTCAAATGAGCCTAAGTAATTGTTACCAAAACGTATTCACCTATGAGAGTGTAAAGTTAATAAAGAGACCAGTCTCTATGAACACTCTAATGAAAGTATTGAGATTAACACACTTAATACTAATGATGAGATGAGAAATCATCTATTGAGCTATGATGTCCTCATACTAGAAGTCAGCTTCCATGACGTATGAGTTGAATGTAATAGAACTTTATACTGAGCACCGATAGACTAGCTATGAGCGGTGATGCCTTCTTTCGAGAAGGGCGGAGGTTCACGTAACTCTCATGAGATGAGACTGTCCGGCTTGCCGGGTATGAGTCTCCTTATATCTCCCGGTCTTCGAACCTATACTGCCAATATAGTGATCTGGCGGGGTTAAATTTCCATGTACGCTAGTATGTTTCGGGTCACCTTGGCCAGTGATTCCACCTCTTTTCGGTGTGGGGGAGACACTGGATTTCATGATGCTCACATGATCTATGTCGGTTAAAGTTAAAGTTCCCAATGAATAAATGAGGCCAGCCTCAAATGATGCACATAATGAAATGAATGATACCAAATGTGTTAGGATAGGATAATCAAGAGGTGACATAGACTCAAGTAATGACACTAGGTTATTCTTGATCATTGCACAGCAAACCCGATGAAAGTCTTCAACTACATCCTAGGTATAGCCGGTGTTCACACTAGCCTATGAACGAAATAAATGAAGTACGTATGAGTGAATGAAGCAGACTCTGTGTTTGCTAATGAAGACTCCCTAGTTGAGGTCCCATATGTTGAGCCCTCATTTTGGAAAGTCTTAATATCAAGTCCATGATTCCAAGGTCTCATGGCATATGAATGAATGTTATAAAAGATGTTATGTGCTATATGCTATATGATATGTGCTATGTGCAAGATGTTATGTGTTGTGTGCAATATGATAAGTATGATGATGCATGTTACTCTCATGGCATGACTTTCCTAATCCAAATTTGGAAAGCTCACTGACTTTCCTAATCCAAATTTGGAAAGATCACTGACTTTTCTAATCCAAATTTGGAAAGTTCACTAACCTTCCTAATCCCAATTTGGCAAGTCCACTGACTTGACTTTCCATAATCATGTTGTTAGGAAAGAGCTATCCTTTCTCATGCATGTCCTTAGTGTGTGCTTGCATATACCCATACTTCTTACAAGTGTGTACTAATCTAATACAACTCTATTTTTTAGGTGCAGGCACATGTTGACGTTGCAACTATCCGGACGTTGAGCTTTCATCCGGACTTGGTAGGCCCTTATGCTTTCGAGGATGTCTACCGTTATTATCTAGCTTAGATGTAGGCTTTAGCTAGTGGAGCATGTTCCACTAGTGTTTCTTTCCATTTTTATTTAGACATTATATTGGTGCCATTTTGGCAATTATACATTTATTACAGTATTGCACTGTTTCTTTCATTTGATTATCTTTGTATTAGATGGTTGATTTGTGAACGCCCATGATGTTAAGTTTAAAATGTTTAGCATGAAATAAGAAAACAAAAAGTTCAAATTTTCCGCTAAAATTAACCTAGATGAAGTAAGAATGACATATGTAGGCTTGTCTGCGACTTCTAAGAGGTCAACGACGTCGGTCTCGTCTGGGGTCTAGATTCCGGTCGTGACAAAGTTGGTATCAGAGAAGTAGGTTAAATTCCGAGAATAATGAGTTCACATCAACCACATTGAGTAGTTTCTAAGTCATGGTAGTGAAGTGCACCACTATCCTGAATTAGAGACTGCATGATGCATAGGAAAATTTCCCTTCTTCTTATCTTATCGTGCTTTTCCTAATGTCTGATTTCTTGGTGTTATGAGCGTGTCTAACATCAATTCTTATTGTTTTCAGAGAATGAATACTAGGAGAAACGTTGGTCAGAGGAGAGGAGGAGCAACTGCTGGGGGCAATCAGGTTCCACCCCAGGCTCCAGCTGAGGGAGTGGCTATGCCGGTTAACCCAGCTGGGTTGACTAATGCGGAGGTGCGGGAATCTCTGGCCCAGATGGCACAGGACATCACTATACAGGCCCAGGCCATGACTGCCCAGGTCAACCGGCAGAATGTTCAGAGGGAGAACCCACCGGTACGTAGCATGGCTGACAGGCTACGAGACTTTACGAGGATGAATCCTCCTATTTTCACAGGGTCCAAGACTTCAGAGGATCCAGGAGTTCATGGATGAGGTACACAAGATTTTGGTGGCCATGGGGGCCACAGATATTGAGAAGGCTGAGCTGGCTTCCTATCAGCTCAAGGATGTTGCACAGACTTGGTGCAAGATGTGGCAGGATAGCCGAGCTTTGGGCGGAGTTTTGGTCACTTGGGAGCTGTTTAAGACAGCCTTCCTGGAGAGATTCTTTCCCAGGGAGATGAGGGAGGCAAAGGTTGAGGAGTTTATCAACCTTAAGCAGGGATCAATGACGGTCAGGGAGTATTCCCTGAAGTTTGTAAAACTATCGAAGTATGCTATTTTCTTTAGTATCTTACAGCAAGGATGAGATGAGTACTGAAGTTTGTTAAATTATCCAGGTATGCTACTTCCCTTGTATCTAACAGCAGGGATGAGATGAGCAGGTTCCTCATAGGAATCAATGGAGATCTGGAGGAGGAGTGTCGGTCTGCGATGCTCCATGATAATATGGACCTCTCCAGGTTGATGGTGCATGTCCAGCAGGTAGAGGACAGCCGCAAAAAGACGGGCATTCGTGATGCTAGGAGGCCTAAGCCTCAAGATCAGGCAGGTCCTAGCCATGGAGGCCACAGAAACAATTTTGGTGTCCGTGAGCAGCCTAGGTTCAAGAAGGGGCAACAGAGTTCTGGGAACTCTAATTCTCAGAGGAGTACAGAACCTAGAGGAGGCAGACCTGAGCCCAAGAAGGGCAAAGGAGGTGAGATGCAGCGTCCCAAAAAGAACTGTGCTAAGTGTGGCCGTGTTCACAGTGGAGAGTGGAGAGTGCAGACAGGGCACTAATGTCTGCTTTGGTTGCGGTAAGAGTGGGCACATGGTTAGAGACTGCCCACAGAACAGAGGTCAGGCTGGAGGTAATGCTCAGCCTAGGCCTAATCCACAGGGTGCAGCAGCAGCCGAGCCTCCTAAGAGGAACAGGTTCTATGCCCTGAAGGGCAGGAAGGAGCAGGAGAAGTCCGCTGATGTGGTCACAGGTATGCTGCAAGTATTCTCAACTTCTGTTTATGCTTTACTTGATCTAGGGTCTACGCTTTCCTTTGTAACTTCTTTGCTTGCTCTCACTTTTAAGATATTGCCTGAAGTTCTGCATGATCCTATAGTGGTTAGTACACCTTTAGGAGAAAATGTAAGAACTGATAGAGTATACAAGGATTGCCCTATAGTTGTACGTGGTAAGGCTATGTGTGCAGACTTGGTTGAGTTACCCATGCATGATTTTGATGTTATTCTTGGCATGTACTGGCTTCACAGTTGTTATGCTTGTTTGGACTGTCATAGTAGAGTGGTGAGATTTCGTTTCCCTGATGAAGAGGAGCTAGTGTGGGAGGGGTACAACTCGAGTCGTCCTAACCCCTTGATTTTGAACCTTAAGGCCAATAAAATGATGTCCAAGGGGTTATTGTGTCATCTTGTGAGTGTTATTGATTTAGATCATGACATTCCTTCCATAGACTCAGTGCCTGTAGTGAATGAGTTCCTAGATGTATTTCCTGATGATTTGCCTGGAGTCCTTCCTCCTCGAGAGATTGATTTTGGTATCGACTTAGAACCCGATACTAAACCAATTTCAATTCCTCCTTACAGAATGGCTCCAGCTGAACTCAAAGAGTTGAAGATGCAGTTAAAAGATCTCACTAATAAGGGTCGCCGAGCATATCCCCTTGGGGCGCTCCAGTGTTGTTTGTGAAAAAGAAGGATGGAACCCTTAGAATGTGCATCGATTATCGGCAGCTCAACAAAGTCACTATAAAGAATAAGTATCCACTTCCCAGAATAGATGATTTGTTCGATCAGCTCCAAGGGTCTAGTTTTTTCTCTAAGATTGATCTTCCTTCAGGGTATCATCAGCTTAGGGTTAGGGATGGAGATATCCCAAAGACAGCCTTTCGTACCCGTTATGGTCATTATGAGTTCTTAGTCATGTCATTTGGTCTTACGAATGCACCTACTGCATTTATGGACCTCATGAACCGAGTCTTCCGTGAATACCTTGATTCTTTCATCATAGTATTTATTGACGACATCCTCATCTACTCTAGGACCAAGGAAGAGCATGAACAACATTTGAGACTAACCTTGCAGGTACTTAGACAACATCAGCTATATGTCAAATTCAGCAAATGTGAATTTTGGCTTAGATCAGTGACCTTCCTGGGTCATGTTGTGTCCGATCAGGGCGTGGAGGTGGATCCCAGGAAGACTGAGGCTGTGAAAAACTGGCCAAATCCTCTTACTCCCACTGACATCCGTAGCTTTCTGGGATTGGCTGGTTACTACCGTAGGTTCGTGGAGGGCTTTTCTTCCATTGCTGCTCCACTTACAACTTTGGCTAAGAAGAAAGCCAAGTTTGAATGGACGAAGACTTATGAGAAGAGTTTCCAGGAGCTCAAGGACAGACTCACTTCAACCCCGGTGCTTACTTTGCCTAAGTGTGGTGAGAATTACTCTATTTACTGTGATGCATCTAGGGTTGGTTTGGGTTGTTTTCTTATGCAGGTTGGTAAGGTGATAGCCTATGCGTCCAGACAGCTCAAGGTTCATGAGAAGAATTATCCCACTCATGATCTGGAGTTAGCAGCTGTGGTGTTTGCACTGAAGCTGTGGAGGCACTACTTGTATGGAGTGCATGTGGATGTGTTCACAGAACACAAGAGTCTCCTATACGTGTTCACAAAGAGGGAGTGGAATCTACGTCAGCGGAGATGGTTGGAGCTCAGTTTACTTCACATTTCTGGAGATCTTTCCAGAAGAGCTTGGGCACGCAGGTAAAGCTTAGTACTGCCTTTCATCCTCAGACTGATGGGCAGGCAGAGCGCACTATTCAGATATTGGAGGACATGTTGAGAGCGTGTGTGATTGACTTGAGGGGTAGCTGGGATGACCATCTGCCTTTGATAGAGTTCTCGTATAATAATAGCTATCACTCCAGCATTGGGATGGAACCGTTTGAGGCACTGTATGGTAGGAGGTGTAGATATCCAGTTGGGTGGTTTGAGGTTGGAGAGTCATCCATTTTGGGTCCAGACATCATTCATGAGGACTTAGAGAAGGTCAGAGTGATTAGGGACAGGTTGGCTACTGCTTACAGTCGGCAGAAGTCATATGCAGATAATAGAAAACGGCCCTTAGAGTTTGATGTTGGTGACCAGGTATATCTGAAGATATCACCTATGAAGGGGGTGATGAGGTTTGGCAGGAAGGGGAAGTTGAGTCCGAGGTATGTTGGGCCATATGAGATCCAACAGCGTGTGGGTGAGGTGGCCTATGAGTTGGCATTGCCTACGGAGCTAGCTTCTGTCCATCCAGTCTTTCATGTATCCATATTAAAGAAGTGCCTAGGTGATCCAGCATCGATTCTACATGTGGAAGGTTTGGGGGTCGATGAAGACCTGTCCTATGAGGAGGTACCTGTTGAGATCTTAGACAAACAGATCAAGCGGCTGAGCAACAAGGAGATTGCCACAGTGAAGGTATTGTGGAGGAATCATCTTGTTGAGGGTGCTACGTGGGAGGCTGAGGCCGACATGAGATCCCATTACCCTCATCTTTTCAGCTCTTGAGGTTAGACTTCCTACTCTTAAGTCTAAGTTTCCTTATCTCCCCATATTTTGTTGTTATTGCTTGACTGTGCATAGTGATTATGTTATGATCTGACTGGCATTACGCTAGATAGTAGTAGTGTCATTCGGGGACGAATGTTCCTAAGGGGGGGATAATGTAACAACCCTAAAAATGAATAAGATAAGGAATGCTAATGTGTCAAGAATGCCTACGATTAGACCAGGGTTCGCACGGATTTATGCGCGTAGAACCAGACCTCGAAACCCTTTCTACAGCCAAGCCAACAAACTTGGGGAGTTAGTTGAGCTTGGAAAGATTGGGTCCAACCATGTAGGGCTCTCGAATATGAAGATTTACTCGAAGGAGTCTTTACCGGACTTAAAAAGAGGAAATCTTAGGTTTGAAGGGTCTAGGGGTAAAATGGTCTTTTTCCTGGCTAAGGGTAGTATTGAAATTACCCTAAATATATAATTAATTATTTATTTAATAAGGTGGAGGGGCAAATTGGGGAGAGAGAGCCGAAATTGAGCTCTTGAAGTTAAGTCTTGCTCCACCCGGGTTCGAACCTAGGTGGGAGCAATGATTTAATGTGATTTTTTTTATTGGTGAATTAATTTAATAAATTAATAATTAATGGCTGATTTAAAAAGGGAAATCAGATTTTATTATTAATTATTATTTATTTATTAATTAATATATTTTTATGACTAAGTCTCCTAGTTGACTAAGTCTAAACTACTTCACCTCTTTTAACTCTCTCTCACGCTCATATCTCTCACGTTTTCTCCACTCTTTCACGTTCTCTCTGCTATAAAAATACAAGAACTGATCAGCAACTAAGCATTCTTAACACTTGAAGAACTTTCACGTTAAAAAAACTTATTCAAACATGCCAAAAACGTTAGGCAAAGAGAGGAGTCTTTCCGTCAAAAACTTTGTGTTAAAAACTTGGCTTGGACGTGAGTTTTGGAGAGGGTTTGGGCAGCAACTTCAAGGTTTGAACGTCAAAATAAGGTATGGGTTTTCTTCTCTCTTGGTCCCTTTCCCAAGAGACCCCTTAAGGTTCATATTATTCATTCGAAAACTAGGATTGTTTCCCCTCTTGCATGCCCCTGTCACTAGCTCCCAATGAATCGTAGGTTGGGTATGATTGCTGGTAGATTTAGGTGTATGTTATGTTTTCGTGATGACTATGATTACGTTTGTGTACTTGAAATCGTATGAAGTACAACCATGTATTCTAAAGTTTGTGCAAGTGTGTGTATGTGCAAAAAATGTCACTGTGAAGGTTACTGTGAATGAGGTCAAGTTAAGGCTTCAAGTTTAGTATTGTTTTGGTTGTCATTTTACGTACATAAACCTATGTAAATCATGATGTTCATAAAAATGGAAGTGGGGCTGATTTGAGTGTCAATATTTTGGCTAAACGAATCCATGAAATACACCAAAAAAAAGTGTTAAACGATCCATGAATTTTCCTAAGTTTTCAAGTGGAAATATTGATGAAAATAAGTTAAGAAAATGATTAAGTTTCCAGCCAAAAATATAAGTTTAGTTTAGGCTAAAATATAGAGAAGAAATCTGGAAAATTTAATTAATTTAAAGGGGTGAGGCCAGCAGGATTCGAACCTGTGACCTCACCCGTGTGGAACCTTAATTTCGCAAGAGAAAAAGAAAAAGGGTTGGGGGGATTCGAAATGGGGTGTACAGGCGAGTAAGGAGAATGCAAAAATTAAATCAATAAAATGGGAGGCGTGGGAATCGAACCCACGACCTCCAGGCAGCGAATGAAGGGAAAGAAAAATAAAAGAAAGGAAGTGTGAGGCGTGGGAATTGAACCCACGACCTCAAGGCTGGAAAGGGGAAAGGGCGAAATAAATAAGAAAATAAAGTGAGGTTGTGTGGGCTCAATCCCACAACCTCACTGCCAAACGCATAGTAAGTCAATTTTTAAGTAAAAATAAAATAAGGAGGCTGTGGGGGTTCGAACCCACAACCTCCCTGTCCCTAGCGAAATAAAGAGTGAATAAAGAGAGGCTGTGGGGGTTTGATCCCACAACCTCTTGGTCTAGGTTAATTGGATAACACAATTTTTAAATGAAAAATGAAAGGGGTTGTGGGGGTTCGATCCCACAACCCTTCGGCCAATTAGGAGGAGAATCCAAGGAGAAAAATAAAGAGAGAATGTTGATGTTGGGGCTCGATCTAGGGTCCCAATGTCATGAAGACTAAAAATGAAGTCAAGAAAATATGTAAGTATTGTCCAAGGGGTTCGAACTTGGGTTCCCTTGCCCAAATTTCTGTATTGATACATAAGTCATACGTGAATTAAATGTTCAAGAATAATGCCACCTACTTAGATCGAAATCAAGATCTTGGCATACATTCAAGATACATAAGTCTTGTACTACATAATCTTAGGAAGATATGAGTCACTTATCGAACTATGAACGAAGCCTCATGGCTTGTATGTATAGACCCATAAGTCTAGCATACGTTTAAAAATAAGTGAACCTAAGATGTATGTAATGAAATGAAGAAACCCTAGAAGGGTTATGTAAGAGTGTGAACACACAAATGGTCAAGTACATTGGCATATGATGAAATGAACATTCACGTAAAATGGGGTGAGTAATTATGAAGAACAATTGTGCTAATGTTAATGAATGTGGTGACAACATGATATGAGGCTAATGTAAAAGATGAGAACAATCTCAAATGAGCCTAAGTAATTGTTACCAAAACGTACTCACCTATGAGTGTAAAGTTAATGAAGAGACCAGTCTCTATGAACACTCTAATGAAAGTATTGAGATTAACACACTTAATACTAATGATGAGATGAGAAATCATCTATTGAGCTATGATGTCCTCATACTAGAAGCCAGCTTCCATGACGTATGAGTTGAATGTAATGGAACTTTATACTGAGCACCGATAGACTAGCTATGAGCGGTGATGCCTTCTTTCGGGAAGGCCGGAGGTTCACGTAACTCTCATGAGATGAGACTGTCTGGCTTGCCGGGTATGGGTCTCATTATATCTCCTGGTCTTCGAACCTATACTGCCAATATAGGGATCTGGCGAGGTTAAATTCCCATGTACGCTAGCATGTTTTGGGTCACCTTGGCCGGTGATTCCACCTCTTTTCGGTGTGGGGGAGACACTGAATTTCATGATGCTCACATGATCTATGTCGGTTAAAGTTAAAGTTCCCAATGAATGAATGAGGCCAGCCTCAAATGATGCACATAATGAAATGAATTATACCAAAGGTGTTAGAATAGGATAATCAAGAGGTGAGCTAGACTCAAGTAATGACACTAGGTTATTCTTGATCATTGCACAGCAAACCCGATGAAAGTCTTCAACTATATCCTAGGTATAGCTGGTGTTCACACTAGCCTATGAACGAAATGAAATGAAGTACGTATGAGTGAATGAAGCAGACTCTGTGTTTGCTAATGAAGACTCCCTAGTTGAGGTCCCATATGTTGAGCCCTTATTTTGGAAAGTCTTAATGTCAAGTCCATGATTCCAAGATCTCATGTTATATGAATGAATGTTATAAAAGATGTTATGTGCTATATGCTATATGATATATGCTATGTGTAAGATGTTATGTGTTGTGTGCAATATGATAAGTATGATGATGCATGTCACTCTCATGGCATGACTTTCCTAATCCAAATTTGGAAATCTCATTGACTTTCCTAATCCAAATTTGGAAAGATCACTGACTTTCCTAATCCAAATTTGGAAAGTTCACTAACCTTCCTAATCCCAATTTGGCAAGTCCACTGACTTGACTTTCCATAATCATGTTGTTAGGAAAGAGCTATCATTTCTCATGCATGTCCTTGGTGTGTGCTTGCATATACCCATACTTAGTACAAGTGTGTACTAATCCCATACAACTCTATATTTTTAGGTGCAGGCACAGGTGGACGCTAGAGTTTACAGGTTGACGTTGCAGCTATCCGAACGTGGAGCTTTCATCCGGACTTGGTAGGCCCTCATGCTTTTGAGGATGTCTACCGTTATTATCTAGCTTAGACG
Source organism: Solanum sitiens (assembly GCA_016801875.1). Lineage (NCBI taxonomy): Eukaryota > Viridiplantae > Streptophyta > Magnoliopsida > Solanales > Solanaceae > Solanum > Solanum sitiens. The sequence continues at coordinate 1,178,683 of JABWTJ010000356.1, read as the reverse complement.
TAGGCTTTAGCTAGTGGAGCATGTTCCACTAGTGTTTCTTTCCGTTTTTATATCAGACATTATATTGGTGCCATTTTGGCAATTATACCTTTATTACAGTATTGCACTGTTTCTTTCATTTGATTATCTCTATATTAGATGGTTGATTTGTGAACGCCCATGATGTTAAGTTTAAAATGTTTAGCATGAAATAAGAAAACAAAAAGTTCAAATTTTCCGCTAAAATTAACCTAGATGAAGTAAGAATGACGTATGTAGGCTTGTCTGCGACCTCTGAGAGGTCAACGACGCCGGTCTCGTCTGGGGTCTAGATTCCGGTCGTGACATGCTTGAAGAGGGCTATAGAAGATGGAGATTTTGAAAGCCTTAAGGAAGATCACATTTGCATATAGTCATTTATATAAATATTGGGACTTTTACATGATCTATGTGTTGCATATCTACATGAAATTTTGAGGGTTGATTTGATCGTGTCGCCATGGGTCGTAATATAAGTATGGATATACATTTTGATCTTTTTGGGTATGTAAACCTAAGTCTTGTAACATACTAATTACTATTTATTTTGAAAGTTTGTGTGAAGCATGAACTGGCTGATTTTGGTACTCGGAAGTTGGTAATATTCTTGTTATTTCATCCTCAAGCATGAAGACAATATATGCATGAAAAGTGTGTCGGTTATTTACTCAAATAAATATTTAATATGGCAAGATGCACATCCTTAACTAAATTATTCTTTATGAACCTAATCCTTAACTAGATTAAAATCAGTATGCCCTTCATTAATCTCTTTTAAATGTCGCAAGTATTAAATTAGCTTTCTTGTTAAGTGGTAGTGTCTCTCTGAAAGGGTCGCTACATATCCTATAATTCCACCTTCAAAAAAAAATTCACATACAAATATTTAAATAGAATTTTTAAGAGCTTGTATCAAACATATTTTAGTGAAACTGATAAAAATGAGAGTGCATTTATATTATTTATGAAAGATAAACTTACAAAGACTTATACAGATAATTGAATAGAGAAAGTCAAACTAAAGGATACTTCATTTTAGCATAATTTTCCTTATATTTATTATAATTGCCAAAAAAAGTCACACATGTTTCCTTTTTGATCATTTTCTTGCTTATGTGAATTTATTGGAATTTGCTAACTATTCACGTTTATGATTAATAGTTGGGAAAATGCACAAGTACTCCCCTAGACTATAACCGAAATCCCAACGACACACCTTAACTATTCTAAGGTCCTATTACCCCTTGAACTTATTTTTTTTTGTAATTTTTTGCACCTTTTTAGCTTACGTGGCATCCAAAATCTCCCACGCGCCTCAATTGCGTGGAGTAACAGAGTGTGTCACATAAGACAAAAGGTGTATAAAATTACAAAAAAATAAGTTCACGGGGGTAATAGGACCTTAGTTTAGTTAAGGCGTGTCTCTAAGATTTTGGTCATAATCTAGGGAATACTTGTGCGTTTTCCATTAATAGTTGGTTCCTTAAAAGAAATTAATTTTAAGCTTTAAAATACACCACTTTTTTTGATGTGTCTTGTCAAACTTTTAAAGAATAATTTATAATTATTACATTTTATTGCTCATTACACATAATATATATAATTTTGATCATTCTAATAAATCTATAGAAATTTACATAAAAGACATGTGCAACTCACGTGTCAATAAAGTTGTTATAAAAAATGTGAATAAAACTTATAATACATGATTTTTGTTTTTGAGCAGATGAAAAAGAACAAGATGACACTTCATTCTTTTTGGTATCTTCAAAGAGAATTACAACAATTCATACTATACAAGAATCATGTTTACAAAATCATCCAACTACTCATAGATGTACGGTAGTCCTATTTTAAGAAAAAAAAATTGAATCATAATTCACCATGGATTAGAAAATTGAAAGTTGTCTAATTCTACCATATTCTAATCAATGTTGATGTTTTAAATGGAATCATAATTCACCAAGTTATTTAGTTCATCTAACAAACACTCAGAAATTTTCATTCAGTTTGACGCCAGTAAATAGAAAATTGAAAAATGGTGGGTGCATTCAGTTCGACGCCAATGAATAGAAAATTGAAGAATGGTGGCGACCGAATCCACCCAATTTCCAATCGATGTCGATGTATTCTATAATTGTTAAATACAAAATGTCTGGTCAAGTACAAATATTTAAATGTATTTTTTGATAGTCTATATGACATATATTTTAATGAAGAAAATGACGACGGTAGTGCATTCATAAACGTTATGGACGATAAACATATAAAGACTTATAGAGATAATTTGATTGAGAAAGTAAAACTAAGGGATACTTCATTACAATATAATTTTACTTTTTTGTTTTATAATTAGTAAAATCAATTGCTGCTTATTTCATTTTTAATCATTTATAAAATAAATTATGTTGTGGTAAAACTAAGGGATAATGCACAAGTACCCCCTCAACCTATGCCCAAAATTTCAGAGACACACTTATACTATACTAAGGTCCTATTAGCCCCCTGAAATTATTTTATAAATAATTTTCTACCCCTTTTCGTCCTACGTGACACTATCTTGTGGTCTCAGCGTGTGTTGACATTTTTTTTCAAACTAGTGTCACGTAGGCCGAAAAAGAGTAGAAAATTATTTATAAAATAAGTTCAGGGGGTAATAGGACCTTAGTATAGTATAAGTGTGTCTATGAGATTTCAGACATAGGTTTAGGGGGTACTTATGCGTTTTTCCTAAAACTAAAGCAAAGTAAGACAAGAAATATAGAAGATGAAAGCAATAGAAAAAGGGAGACAATCGATGAAAGCTTTCTTATTATTCCAAGTCTTCAAGCGTATACAAAAGGTTAGTCATAAATATGATATTAACATGAATATAAGAATTTCATTTTACCACACATTCCTCATATATGTACAAATACTTTCAATTATTTAAACATTTTAAATAAGAATTCACTTGGAACACACGTGCAACCTATGTGTCGAGAAGCTAGTTTTTTTAAAAAAGTGAATACAACTTATAACCCATTTTTTTATGAGAATATTAGAAAGAAGAAGATAATACTTATTTCTTTTAGCCATATTTGCAATAGCTGATTTTGATTCATCCAATTCATATTTGACAAAAATCATATTACAAAAAATCTAACAACTACTCATTAAGTAATGCAAGGTATGCATATTTTAAGAAGAAGAACAAAATTGAATTATAATTCACCAAGTGATGTAGCTACTCTAAAAAAAACACTAAAAATATTTCTTCGAAAATAGAGAAACTTGAAGATATGGTTGGTGAATGTTTAGTGTGTTTCCGTGGATTAGAAATTGAACAATAATGGATGTCGATTTCTCCTCATTTCCAATCAATGTCGATGTATCTTTTAATTATCACATGCAGAATATCTACTTAAGTACCAAATTTTAAAAGGTCATTTGAATAGACAGTATTAGATAATTTCAAGTTTAAAAAATGATGATGAGAGCGAATTCATTTAATTACCCTTGGGGTCATTTATATATATTATGTGTGCTTTTTCTGTTTTGCCCCTTCTCATAGCTTCCTTATAGCTTTTGTATGACGTCAGGTTAGGTGGAACACTCCCCGAGAACCTCAACTGAGTTTGGTTTGAGTTTTTATTTATGGAAGCTTAATACTCGAAGGAGTTTACTTTAGTAAACATACAGAGATTCTGAAGTTGGATCAAAATTCTGTCAATTCCATCATCTCCGATTGCTTTAGGTTTTGCTTTCATTTAGAGTTAGTAAGATTAGAAATTTAGCTTTTAAATTTAGTAAAAAGTTAGACTTGGGGTAAATTTCTTGGTAAACATACTTGAAATCAGATCACGTCAGCATGGTTAGATCTAGAATGCCGAGTTTTATCTTGAACGACATTTGGTTTTCGTCCCAAGGATGTCAATGTGAATTTTAGATTTTTGAAAATTTATTGGGTTTCTTTATACAAGTGTCAATTTTCATAATAAAATTTATGAAACGAATTTGGATGGAAGTTTCTTCAATTTTGTTAAATCTCCAGTGTCATTTCCAAGTACTTTGCACTTTTGGTTTGGGTTATTTGGACTCCAAATGAATTTGAGGGCGAAACTCATGTGTCTGGTGGGACGGCTTAAGCGAGCTCATGATTGCTTAGGCAATGTTGGATTAAGCAACCAAGAGGCCGCTTAAGCGATGATCATCTAATGGGCGGGGGTCGCTTAAGCGACAAAACCTTAGATTTTGTGAAGGCCGCTTAAGCAAGGGGCGATTTTTAGGCGGGCTCCACTTTTGCAAGGCCTTTTGTTGCTTAAGAATTTTTTTATCCGCTATTGCGAATATCGCTGGGTTGAAATTCCATTCTTCTCCCTTTATTCCAAAAAATAAACCCATCATCTTGGGAGCTCAACCTTGAGAGTTTTGGAGCAAATCTTGATCATTTTCAATCATTTCAAGGTGAATTTCTGCCTTTCCCTCTCATCTATGATTTTACGTGTTTCACTTCAGTGTTCCATTCCTTTTTAGACATCAAAATTCTTAATTTCAAAACATTGGTTAATTGACCATTTGAGGTGCGAATTGAGTCCCATCTTCGCCCATCTTTCGGGAATGTAGTCCTCATTCCAAGGAGGACAATATTATGGTGTCCCTTTCTGAATGCAGTTGCGGTTATTTCAAGGTCGATTTTTGACCCAATTTTAGTTCAAATTTAGGGTTAGTGATATGTGTATCGTTGGATCCCTATACACTTTCTATTTTTTACTTGATAGATTGGCAGCGATCTAAGGATCTCTTGAAGCGAATAGCACCAGAGTTTTAGTTCGTTTGGTTTTCGACCTCGAGGTAGATTATGGCTTCCTATTCTTAAATTTAGCTTAGTCAAATTGCTAATATTTTTGTAGTATTGCATGATTTAGGTTGATGATACACTCAAATTACACATCCCTTAACAAGTATAAGCGATCTTTGTCAAATAAAGAAACAAATTTGTAGGTTGGGGTCGATCCCACGACGAATATGGTTAAGACTTAAACTTAACCAACTATTATATTTATTTTGTCAAACTATTTCGGAGACAGGTAAATTAAGGGGGGTTTTGTAATCAAGTAACAAATTGTTGATTAAGTAAAAAGTAAGCATGATTAAAACTTAAAGATATCAATAAGAGAGATAAATTAGAGTATATGTGTTCCCACAAGCTCTTAACGAAGTAATCGTAATAATAGTAATCCTTTCCTAGTGTTTTACATGCAAAGTTGGTAAGTTAGGTATCCTAAGTTATCTGTCCTCCATGCAGGGAATTTAATTTATTCTTACTAATTTCCATTTTCTTTTCTCTTCTTTCATGTCTCTCGTTCCATTATTCCTTTACATATTAAATTGTTGCGATATTTTCTACAACCTTAGTGGTAATATGTTGTGATTCTCTTCTACAACAAAGCGTCTTTACCCTCATCATTTCTAGTTTATCGTTGATATCTTTAAGGTAAAATTTAATTAGGGTGTTGAAATACTTACGGGTATTATATCAGGACTTTTAGTGATTTTATCACTTTTTTGTTTGTAGGATGGTTGAGTTGTTATTCCTTTTGAAATATATCCATTAAATAAAAATACATTTTACGATATATGTGTTGCCACATATGACATGTCTATTGCAAATTTTCCAACAGAACGTGCATAGGTTGTCACATATGACGTTTAAAGAATGACTTAATCGATAAATTGAGCAATTTAGGAATGGAAATATCAAATTGGACCAACTTTTAGTACATTGGACAAAACTTATGCAATAAATATATGCTATAACACTTGGAATAACGATTTACAAGCGTGTTATATAATTATCATGTGGAGTTACTTGGTCATTGTATGATGAATTAGTGGTATGATAGTCTTTGTAAAAATAATTGATAGAATTGATGAAGGTTTTTGTATTATATCATAATTTTGTACTTAGACATGTTGTAGGACTATATATTAGTGTTACATGTTAAATTAGGTGATAATTTAACTGAATTAACCCTAAAAAATACATTTTAGGATATACATATGTTGCCACATATGACACGTCTATTATGACATATTTTAAAATCTTAACTTAATTTCTTTGATCCATCGCATGGTCTTCCAGTTGAATCTATTATGGTTGATCCTGACTTGACGTATAATGATGAATTTATCCTAACTCAAGCACAGGAAGTAAATCATCTTAGAAACGAGAGAACCCCCTTAGTAAAGGTACTTGGAGGAACCATTCTGGAAAAGAAGCTACCTCGGAGAGAGAAGAAGACACGAGGACCCAATATCCGCACTTGTTCCGGGACTAGTGTAAGGTAAATTTCGAGACACAATTTCTTTAAGGGGGATAGAGTTGTAACACCCTTAACATACTAGAACAACATTGGCATGTTGATACATCATTTCTTAATTACTACAATATGTTTTATTCTCATCTTGGGAACTTTAAATTTGTGACTAGTGAATACTTGCACAACATAAATTGTGATAGTAATTTAAGTGATTGTATTGAGTATTTAGGTAATATTCCAATCATAATTATGTATAACTTTAAAAGGGAGGTGAGGTGTATATATATATATATATATATATATATATATATATATATTCTAGCCTTTCCTCTAACAGATCATAATTAAAGGGATGGAAACTCATTAAACATAAAAAGATTTACTATCCAAATAATTGAAGGTTAACTCATCAAACATAGAAATATTTACTATCCAAATAAACAGATTCACTATCCAAATAACTAAAGGTAATCTCATTTAAAAAAATAGTAAATTAATCATTTCTTAATTCTATATAAGATGATCATGAAGCTTCATCATTTTCATGATCAAAAATACCTTTTGAAGAGATCATTAAAAAAAAAAAAAAAAAAAAAAAACAAGACGATGGCACCCTCTTTGTCTTTGCTTAAAGTTGTATTTCTTCTTGTGTTGTTTTTCATGGGCAATGCAGGTATATCGTCTCTTTACTTTATGCTTTCTTTACCAATCAATAAAGGGAAAATGCATAAGTACCCCCTCAATCTATGTCTGAAATCTCAGAGACACACTAACCCTATCTAATCTTACAATTCCCAAATCAAACTAACCCTATCTAATCTTACAATTCCCTAATTCAAACTATAACAATCAATCAAACTAAAAACAATATATATTAAACCAACAATCAATTCAATACTAATATAATTAACAAAATAAAAAACCTAAATCATTCATTCACTAATTCACTAATTCACTAACAATGAATTAAACGAACAATCAATAAAAAACCAATTCAATGAACTAATTAACAAATTCAATACTCAAATTGAAATAATAGTTTAATAACTATAAACCCTAACCTTTAATTTAAAGGACAAGGCGGCAGGGCAGGCCGGCGGCAGGGCAGTGGCGGTGGGCAGGGGCGATGGGGGGTGTGGGTAGGGGCGCCGGCGTCAATTGGTCGGAGAAACTTGTGCGAGAGGCGGAGAGAAGAGAGAAGAGAGAAAATGAGAAAATCCGATCTGCAAGTGCAGATATTTTAAAGAAAGCGACGGATAGCGTCTCTATGTTCGTCGCTTTTTAAAAAAAATATTTGACTAATTTTTTGACCAAAAAACGACAGAGACACTGTCCGTCGCTTTTTTAAAAGAATTGGCCAAATAATTTGACCAAAATACGACGAACGTGGAGACGTTGTCCATCGCTTATTTAAAAAATAATTAAGCAATTAAAATTAATAAAAAGCGATGGACAACGTGACTTTTTTTAAAAAAAACTTATACATAATTATTTTTAATAAAAAGCGACGGATTGCATCGCTATCTTTATAAAACAATTAATTATTGATTATATATATATTTGGCGCAAAAATTCGCGAAATAAAGGGACGGACAACGCAATGCCGTCCGTCATTTTTTTTTATATAAAAAAATCTAAAAAATTATTTTTATTAAAAAGCGACGGACAGCGTGGCAAATGCCGTCGCTTTTTGGAGCGACGCTGTCCGTCGCTAAAAGTGTTTGCGGAAGATCGTCATATACAATTTAGAATTCATACTGGACTATAAACCTCCAATTTTTCATCATTTACATTTGTCAAGCCTTCGACAATAAGCAAAACACAAAGAATACCATCAATTAGTAGTTGAAAATCTTAAAAGGTATATTTTCTAACAATTAATTTATTTGCTTTAGAAAGTGTAACAACTTAATCCAAGATGAACCAATGATCAAAAATATTATGCTATAAATAAATAAGAAAACATGAAGAGTATATTACTCTATATGACAACACTTTAACACAATATTATTATAATATTACATACTCAAATTACTATCCCTCTTTTAAATTTCTTATGTTCAATTTTTTCTTTGAATATTCTTTAAACCTACTATATTAGCAGCTATTTAATTTTGAAAAAAAGAATCAATACGGAAAGCTTACCTTAAATTTTCAGCCTTCCCTAATTTCATGGCAGCATCAAAAAATTTGGCAACTCAAATTCCTTCTCAAGAATCACCTGAAAGTTGTGATATCACAGAAAAATTAAATCACGTCAAAGTAGAAGATAAATCAATTTTTTGGGGGAAAAACACTACATGAAAAAAAGATATTACGGGGGAAACTATCTTCTACTCACCTAAGCCCATCGTTCTGTTGAAGAATAAAGAAAGAAGAAAAACGTATAAATAGATAAAAGAAGAATAGCAGAGAACTTTCACGTTATATTTATGATATTTTCATTGTAAAGCAAATACATAGGACATTTTAAATAAGAATGAATACTCAACCACCTAAGGCAAACATGACCCACTAACTTAACCACAACCTTATCCACTAAGATAAATATTAGCAACTAACAAAAGATATGCTTTGACTCAACTAGGACTCCTAACAAACGTGTTACTCTGCCAACTAAATAGGAACCTCAAAATACGTGTGAATCAATATTCAACACTCACCCTTATTCAAAATTACAAACTCCAAGTTTCTGCCGGAACTAATTATGCTTGGCTTGTGGGAGTGCCTTGGTGAGAACATTTACAATTTGATCCCTTATTAGACAAAACTTCAACTCTATATCGCCTCTTGTTGTGTGGTCACAAATGAAATGATAAAGAATGTTTATGTTCTTTGTTCTGCTGTGAGAAGTCAAATTATTTGTCATTACAATTGTTTTCTTGTTACGCAAAATATATTTATCGCACCCTCTTGCCGATAAAAAACTAAACTAACATTCTTCATATCCATAAGGCTTGACATGCTGCTGAAGTTACAACACCATACTCTGCTTTCGATGATGATCATGCAACCACATCCTGCTTCTTTGAGATCCAAGAAATCGCTCCATATCCTAAATTAATCACATTTCCAAAAGTACTCTATCTGTTATTTATACTTCCTACCCAATCACTATCATTGTATCCTGTCAAGCTGAAATTTGCATCTTTGAAGTATCAAATCCCTAAGTCAACTGTCCCAGCAACATAATGCAAAACTCTTTTGGTAGCACCAAGATATTGCTTGGTAGGACTATGCATATATCTAGACAACATACTAATAGAAAACATAATATCAAGACGAGTATGTGGCAGGTAGTTCAAACCTCCTAAGTTCAAGAAGAGGTTCTCCAACCAAGTTCCTTCTAATTTCCCCAAGGCTCGTAATGATAGGGTGTCTAACCCTAGATCCCAAAGGGGAAGAGGTGGTGATTCACCAAGTGAGAAACCTACTTGTACCAAATGTGGTAAGAAACATGTGGGTGAATGAGAGTGGTCATAAGGTGAGAGATTGTCCTATTGTAAAGGGTCAAGGAAAGGGGAATAACAAGGCACAAGTAAGCGGTCCTAGTTCCGATGCTCCTAAGAAGAACCGCTTCTATGCTCTCCGCTCTAGGGGTGATCAAGAGGATTATCCCGATGTTGTCACCGGTATGTTACAAGTATTTTCCATTAATGTCTATATTTTACTAGATCCCGGTGCCACTTTATCTTTTGTAACTTCTTTAGTGACCGTGAAGTTTGAAGTGTTACCCGATGTTTTAATTGAACCTTTTTCAGTTACTACCCCAATAGGTGACTCCGTTGTTGCTAAAAGAGTCTTTAGGAGTTGTCCCATATTATTGTTCAATAGAGTTACATTGACCGATTTGGTAGAACTTGATATCTTGGACTTTGATGTCATATTGGGGATGGATTGGTTACATGTTTGTTTTTCTTCAATTGATTGTAGAATAAGGCTAGTTAAGTTCCAATTTCCTAATGAACACGCCTTAGAATGGAAGGGGTAAACTCAATCCCTAGAAGTCGAATCATTTTGTGTCTAAAAGCTTGAAAGATGATTTCTAAGGAATGTCTCTATCATGTTGTGATGATCAAAGACCTTAAATGCGAGACCCCTCCTTTAGAGTCGGTCCCCGTAGTGAAGGATTTTCTGGAAGTCTTTGAAGGATTTTCTGGAAGTCTTTCCCAATGACTTACCCGGAATTCCTCCCGAACGGGAAATAGACTTTGGCATAGATTTGTTGCCGGATCGAAACCCATTACAATTCCTCCTTATCGGATGGCTCTGGCCGCGTTGAAAGAGTTAAAGGCTCAACTCAAGGATTTGCTTGACAAGGGTTTTATACAACCAAGCATTCTCCATGGGGCACTCTGATATTATTTGTAAAAAAGAAAGATGGATCTCTTAGAATGTGTATTGACTACCGACAATTGAACAATGTAACCATAAAGAATAGGTATCCTCTCCCTCGGATTAATGATTTGTTTGATCAGCTCCAAGGAGCGAGTTACTTTTCAAAAGTAGATTTGAGGTCAGGATATCACCAACTTAGGGTGAGAGGTGAAGACATTCCTAAAACGGCTTTCCGAACTAGGTATGGTCATTATGAGTTCCTAGTCATGTCTTTTGGGTTAAAAAATACCCCAACTACTTTTTTGAACCTTATGAATAGAGTGTTCTGGAATTACCGATTCTTTTGTAATTGTCTTCATTGATGATATCTTGGTATATTCTAAGAGTGAGGATGAGAATATGGACCATTTGAGGGTAGTATTGCAAGTACTCAAGGAACATCAACTCTTTGCTAAATATAGTAAGTGTGAATGTTGGTTGAGATCGGTTGCTTTCCTTGGTCACGTTATTTCAAGTGAAGGTTTAGAGGTCGATCCAAAGAAAACGGAAGCGGAAGTGGTTAAGAATTGACCTAGACCTTTGACTCCAACCGATATTCGAAGTTTCTTGGGTTTAGTCGAGTACTATAGATTTTTTTTTTTATGGGCTTGCATCTATCGCTTCTCCTTTGACAACCCTAACTCAAAAGAAAGTTAAGTTTGAATGGTCGAAAGCTTGTGAAGAGGCTTTCAAGAGTTGAAAGATAAGCTCACCTCCGCTCTGATGTTGACCCTGCCGGAGGGTACCAAAGGGTATGTAGTGTATTGTGACGCTTCTCGACTAGGTTTGGGTTGTGTCCTCATACACCATGGTAAGATGATAGCTTACGCCTCTTAACAATTTTTTTAAATTTATAAAGATTTAATCAGTTAAAATTATTTTAAATTAAGTTTACTTAATTTGTTTAAAAGATTAAGTGACAACTCTTTTTAAAGTATTTTCTTAAATTGCTTTATACTTAGAACATTTCAAAAAGTGATTCTAAAGATGATAAAATTACAGCATAACAAAATAAATAATTTTGATTGGACAAATTATAGACGTGCGCACCAGACATCTACTTATTGGGGGTCTGATTGGGCGCGCTGCCTCAACTTTCATTTACTGGGTCTGATTGAATACATTGTTGGAGCATTACTTAGCCCTCATTTATTGAACTCTGATTGGGCACACTTCTGGTCATGCCCTAATAATTTGAATAAAGGATAAAAGAAAAAAAAAGCAATGAGAAAGAACAAAAGTAATTTATTTTATTTTCCTAAATAGGTGAAAATAGAGAAAGAAAAATTATATAAAAACAAGAGAAACTAACAATAAAAAAAGTAGAAATTATTACTATATGGAAGCGTGGTGAGAGGGCGACCACTGGAACGTTTGAAAAAACAGATATATACAAGGGTAAAATAGTAATTTCGCCTTAGATATTATAATGGAACAGGAGAGAAATAATTGAGCTTTTCCATATGAGGTTTGTTCTCTTCCAAATAATTCAAATTCATACGCACACTCACTTCAAACTTCCTCTCTTTCATCTTCAGCAAGCACAAGATATGTTTTTCCTTTCACCTTTCTTTTATCAATTTTTCCTTTCAAGTTTCCAACACTTTTTTTTAATGATTTTTTTCCGTTTTATTCACATGCAAATCTTCAATTACCTCTCCTACTTTATTTTTCTAAAAAATATTTTGGATTCGCATGGTATAATTAATCAATACCCATGATAATTGCCCACTTTTTTTTTTCTTCATATCTACATTTTTTTTCAATTATTGTAGTTTTCTCCTAAATATCAACGAAGGGGTGCATTTGAGGTAAAATATACTTGCTCTGTAGTAAAATATTTGTGTTTGTTTTACCGCTATTCAGTTCTAATATATTTTGAAAGTAATATTATTATTTATTGCTCTTCAAAATGTGTATCAAATTAATAATGAACAACAATTATTAAACAGAGGAAATAATATAATTTAGATAAGAGAGAAGTGAGAATGGACGAGTTGTTTCCGGGAGTTGGAGGATAAGGAAAAGGTTGATGGGAGAAACATAATCTTTTAAGGCGAGTAGATCTTGAATGATCTTAAAGGATATAATTGTCTTTTTCTGTGATATTTAATTTTGTTGTACTTGTTCACAAACATCTCTTCACGTGGAGAAATGTTAAACATAAGTACCGAAATATCTCTTTCTAGAAATTTCCACTTCTGCTTTATATAAATTTTTAGGTTTCACCTTCTCCAAAGATTTCATCATGTTGTTTACCAAAGTGTTATATCTTGCTTCATATATTCTTCGGGTTCAGTTAATTTCAGATAAGTTATTGGTAAATTTTTTAATTCTTTTCTTGAATTTGTTTGATCTTCGTTAAAAAATTATATCTTTAGTTTGTTTCATAACTAAAAATTAATAATTTTAAAATACATAAATAAAAATAAATTAATCAAATAGATGTTTAATTGAAGTAGAACTTTACGTTTGTGGAGTGTTTGTATCTGTTATTTTTTTTGTTTACGCTTCATTGTTAGTTTTATTAGATTTAAAATAGTTATAACTGTTGTATTGGTATTTAGGATGAGCAATTGTGTTTCACGATATCCAAAAGTTATAGAATTGATCTGTCTTATGTGCTTATTTGCAAATTCGTTGATTTATTGGTAGGTTTATAGTTGGAAATGGTTTGTCTATTATTCAGTTGTTCTTATTTCTTCTTTCTGTTCAATTTGGCTGTTTTTAGCTAACTTCTGTTTGATATTCATGTTTCTGTTATCTAACATTGTGTTTGGACATCCCATCTAATTTTTCACTTATATACACTTGTGAATAAGCTGCAAGTTGTAACTTACATATTCACACAATATCCAACCAGTTAATAACTTGAGGATACTCATTTCATAAGCACCAACATAAACTGAAAGGATTAAAAATCATGTGTGTGGACCTTTTTCAATTATATAGAAGAGTTAGTGGTGGCAAATGGGTGGGTTGGGTCAAATGTGGGCGGGTTGAAAATGGGTAAACATAAAATGGGTAATCATTCAACCCGCCCATATTTGATATGAGTAAAAATGGGTTGGGTAATAAATGGGTTGGGTAAAATACTAGTTTACCCATATTTTACCCATATTTCATGAATAAATAGTTCTTTACTTAACAATTCAATATGGAGAAATATTTTAGTCTTTTTTTTAGATGAAATATATTGAAAATGCTTCATTTAGTTTATTTTATTATAAAAGTAAAAAAAAAAACTTAAAAAAAATTTGGGTGGGGGTGGGGGGTCCATGATAGGGTGAAAAAAATTTGAAGTTAAAAATATTTTTTAAACAAACTTAATATTTTGAAGGGTGGGGGTTTGTTGGGGTAGGGGGGGGGTGGGGGGGGGACGATGGCTGGGGTGGGGTGGGTCCAGGGTAGGGGGTGAAAAAATAAATATTGAAGTTAAAAATATTTTTTTAAAACAAACTTAATTTTTTTTTGGGTGGGGGTGGGGGGAGGGGGGGTGATGGGGGGACGATGGTAGGGATGAAAAAATGAAATTTTGAAGTTGAAAACATTTTCTAAAAATAAACTTAAATTTTTTTTTGGGGGGGTGGGTGAGGGGCTGGTGTGAGGGTGGGTTGGACAGGTCGAGGGTAGGGGTGAAAAAATGAAAATTTGAAGTTCAAAATATTTTTTTAAAATAAACTTTACTGTTTTTTTTGGGAAGCGTGGGGTGGAGGTCGAGAGTTGAAATATTAATAGGGACCCATATATGAAAGTTTTGAAAAATCGCTTCTAAAACTTGGTAACAAAAGGTTTTTTGGGAAATTTGGAGAAAACTTGCAATACCCATATTTGACACGTAGTTTACCCATAATTTACCCATATTTTAACCATTAAAATATGGGTATAATCCCAAATATTACACATATTTAAAAGAAAAAATTAGTAAACTAGTCACAATTCCTAACTTAATTAGTAAAAACATCTACACTTTAAAATATTTATTCAAAATGTCAAAATGTCAATATTTTAAAAATAATTTGTATCCACATACTATTATTTCTTTTCTTTTATTTCTCAAAACAGTCCAACATTAAATATATTTACTACCCATTCGGACTTCTTCTAGACTTTAATGCCATTAAATTTATTTCCATCTTTAAGATTTTCAATTTTTTTTCTTTTACCATTTTCACCATTATTCTCTCTCTCATTGTTGAAGAAGAACTAATTATTCAAGTTCATACTAATTTGTTCAGATCTATCGATTAATTCAAGAAATCTCTCAATACATAAAGGTATTTTTGAAATCATCATTTATTTTGCGAGATTTCATGAGATTTTATTTTCGAAATAAAAAATTATGTTGAATTTTGGATTGTATGTATTACAGATTTTTTGTCATTTTTTTTATTTTTATATGAGTTTGTTAACATACTCATCAAATATTTATGTATTTCAGAATTTTAGTATTTGAAACACTATTTTTTATGATTTTGTTTTCATATTTGAGATTTAGTAGATTGTAATTCGTAGTAATCCACATAAGCATTCATACATAATATATTGTTTGATTTTTTTTTGTATATTCATATTAAATAATTTCAAATTTTACTTATAGGGTTAATAATTCATAAATAAACACAGATTCAGATTTGAATTTGGTGAAAAGAATTGGAAAAAAGGAACATAACAGACGAAGAAGAAAGAGAGAGTCAAAGTAGAAGTATGCGAAATTGTATTCATATCAGAATAATATTCATATTAATTTTTATTTGTCAATTATTTTTCTTTTACTCATCATTTGTATTTTTATTAAGAACATTGTATTTCTTTTTTATTTGTAGCCATTCAAATATGTATCTCATATGAATTTGTATTTCTTAAGCATAGATATATCATATTTTTTAACAGTCAATTTGTAATTTTTTAGAATATTGTATTCTGATTATATCATTTTCACTATGTATGCTATCTTATATGAATTTGTATTTCTTAAACATATATGTATCCTGTTTTTCAACAGTTAATTTGTATTTTTGTAGAATATTGTATCCTGATTATATTATTTTACTATGTATGCTATCTGTTTTTGAGAATCTTGTATTCTTATTTCTTTCATAGTCAATTTGTATTTATTTTTTTAGAATATTATATCCTTCCTCAACAGATTTATTATTTCCACCAAGTATGCTATTTTCCCCCCAAAATCTTGTACCCTTTTATCAATCATATTCATATATTGAGATACGTGTATATATATATATATATATATATATATATGGCAATCAAGTAATACAATTTTGATCACCGAAATACAATTTAGTAGTTTGAAAGAAGAAAATCAATTTTAATTAGAATGGTAAAGTGAGCACATAAAATGTAAAGACTATTGGTATACAATTATAATGAAAACATAACAGAGGAAAGTTGATCTAATAGAATGAAAAAGGAATTTTTTTTTTGAAATTGTAAATGATGAGAATTTTAAGTGATATGTTCCTTTTCTAAAAAATATTATCTCACTTTTTCATCATATTATCTTTTTGTATTTTATATATTATTATACAATATTCTAAATAAAAACTAGAATAAATAGAAATACAAATAAAATAAAAATTGAAATGAATATGAAATATAAGATTTTCGAAGAAATAAATAAATATACATGAAAAAAATATATGAATATAAATATGTTTCTTAAATAACTATAGATTCATTGAGCATACCTATTGAATGAATACAAACTAATAAAAAAAGGTTAAGATTCTAGAGAGGAAAAAAAGAACAAAGTTTGAGTTTTATTTGAAAATGTAACTGATGAGAAAATTAAGTGATCTTTACCTTTTTTTGAAATATTCTCTTCCTTGATTTTCTCTCTTTTGTTATTAAATAATTGTATTATTTAAATAAACATAAATTATAAAAACATAAATAATAAACATAACAAATTAAAATTTTAACATTTTTACTAAATATTGAAAATGTTGCTAATGAGCTTTCTTAAATGTTAAAATATTGACATTTTAAAAAATTTTCCTTTTAAATTACTTTTTCAACCCATATTTTATAGACTATTTAGACGGGTTAGTAAAAAATGAGCTTAAATTACCTAAGAGGAGTCGAGCCCATGGACGACCGTGGTCATTTTCACATGTTAGTCTATACATATATATCAGGTTTCTTCTCTTGTTAGCCGTACTTTTTGGAATCTCATTTCTCCTGGGATCCTATTCTTCTTAACTCTCTTCTGGCTTTTCAAAATATTTCAATTTTGGTTATCAAAGCTCTTCTTAAGCATTAATCTATCTCAATTTTAATATCCAAGAAAGGTGCTTCTAAGCAAGTCGCACTCAACTACAAAGGTTTTCAAGTAAAAAGGCGTGTACTTTTTTTTTTCCTTTTCAGTTGTTGATATCAATACAATATATGTGCTTCCTTAATTTGTGTTATGAGAGATTTAAGATGTTCAGGTTATATTTTAACATATTGTTATAACCAACGATTTTTCAGCATATATTATGAGTTTTATTTTCTATTCTTTTTTTTAAAGAATGAGTCTTGTAATGCTCCATTTAAGAACATAGTTTAATGTCAGTGATCACCATGTTTATTTGGATGTGATGTTTAAATTATGCAGAACAATGCCTAATTCTGCTAAAAGGATGAACAGTACATTAAGGGCAATTTTTGTATTTCACAACTTACATTTTTTCTAGAATAACTAGGTGTTTGACACAAATAAATAGGCACCAACCACGTTCACTCCTCACTCCTCTGTTCTCTTGTACCGGCAACTAGTAAGTTCCTCTTCCTTTCTCTTCTTTCACTCTTTATTTTTTCTTCAATTTTGGAAAATAATGATTTGTGTGATTGTAATCTATATTGTTTGATCTTTGCTGCCTTGCGAATGTTTTCTGGCAATTCTTTCAAATAAATAATAAAAATCAATTGTTGTCTCTCCCGTTTTAATTTGTGAAGATAATTTTCTATTGTGGTAGTATTTTAAAAGTGTGGACAAAGAGTTCATTTCTTAAGTACGAAAATTTGGCTTAGCTCCCAGGGAAAGTAGTTATTTGTAAATGTTATCTCATACTTGCATATAATTTTAAGTGGACTGCAAGCATTTGAAGAGTTGCATTGTAATTTTTTATTTTTTTTAAATCATAGCTATTGAAGAGAAGGGCCGGGGTGAGGAGCTGGGGAAAGATCTAGCAAAATTCTATAGAGAATTGATATCAGTTCTATTTGCTTGCTTATATAGTAGTACAAAAAAGGACATGATGTTAATATAAGATAGCTCATACTTATCATAGTTGGGGGAAAAAATCTACAGAAATTCTATAGAGCATTGACAATAGTTCTATCAGTCATTTAGCTCAATTATTGCGTTTGCTCACTCTGCTCAAATTCTAGAAGCAACAGTTAAGTTATTCTATCAACAACGAAACAAGATTTCTTTGTATGTATTTTCTTTTGCTATTTCAGAGTCTCTCATTTCATGGTTATTGCTAGGTCTTTGCTCGACATTTTTTGTCTATCGATGGAAGGAACTACTGAAACTTTGAGTTGAAAATACAGTGAAAAATAAAAAGATAAGGGTTAGTTGCTTGCAGACAGTTGCTTCATGTTTTATTGACAGTCATTTTAGTTCTCCTTTTCAGTTTCATTTTTCTGTTAGCTATTTCTTTAATTCTCTAAACCAGCGGCACTATTGTATATTTTTATCTCTTCAATTGAGTTGCATTTCTAGATTACATACATTGTATGCCCCTTTTTTTTTCTTCAAAAATACAGTACAGTAGTGTTAGTGTCATTTAACAATTAAGATTTGAAGCAGCACAAATCAACACAAATTGATTCTCCCAAATCATAATGGTTATGTGTTGTATTAAAGGGAATACTGCTATTTGCTAGCAAGTTAAATGGATCACTAACTGCATGTGTTCAAGTCAATGAGGTCTGCCTCCATTTACTATTCTTTTTATATAATAATTACTTGTTCATGATCCACTCTAGAGAACAACTAATGAGATTTAATTGTGAATACAAGTGTTCCTGTTACTCTAGTTAGGTTAGTTAAACATTAGTTCCTAAGACACTATACCTTGCATATAAAACTTTCAAATAAAGCTCCAATGCAATTTCAGCACTTAGGACCACATTCTTTTTTCTGTCATAACCAAGGTTTAAAAAATCTATCAAAAAGATTTGTTTTCCTGAAAATTCCAAAATGATGCAACAATTAATTTGTTCTGGTATATAGATACTGTAGAGTGTAGTCTAAAACATCTATTCGAGCACATATTTTTTAAAGCAAAAGGGAGGTGAGTTTTACCGACAAGCAGTATAGAGCATTCTTTAACTGGTTTTAATTTTTAATACCTTACTAATCACAAGTTTCATCCTTGTAGAATTCTTTCTTGCAGATTTTCTTCCCAGTGGAACCAAACAATGAAAATTTTTGTTAATTACTAGCTTTTTTCTTTGACGTCTAAGCCAGAGCTTATTGTAGTTCAACTTATTTTAGATACTAAATGACACAGCCTTATTAAAGCAGTCAAAAAAGAAAATAGAGGTACTACGCATGAAACTTCAGGTGATTGTCTTGTCTGGATCTCAAGATTCATGTTCATAAGTTACGCAAAAAGTATCTAATATGGGATGAAACCTCTTACAAAGGGCTATCACATTTCGCGGTGCTTGAGCAAGACACTGAAACTCTGAAATGACTTGCTGACGATAATTATTATTACTATTTATTGTTTTTGTTAAGAGTAGAAGATTGATCTTGTGTTACATTGACGTAGTTCATGACTGCTTATTCTTCATTCATCAGTATGAATTAGAGAGAGAGAGAAGTTTGCCATGGAATTGGAGGAGGATAGAAGATCACGGAAAGAGTGAGAACAATGTTGAAATATGTGAATTCAGCTGTTGTGAACTTCCTTAGACCATCTTGTCTCTTTGAATTGTCCCGAGTTTAGCACTTGTTTACAATTTCAGGTGACACTCTGCTTAGGACACGATGAGATGCTTGGATTTCATCTAAATCAATCCTTGCTTTTGGTTTGGTTAGCCATTTTGTTAAGTACTACTCCAATTTTGAAGCCTAAGTTGTTTTGGGAGTCTTCAGGTCTGAGTTGCGGTGATTATTGTCTGTGTGTGTTCAACCTTTTCAACTTTGGTAAGTGTCATCTTCTATAGGACTTAAATTTCCCAGTTAGCTTCTAAGCATTAAAATGTCAAGTTTTTGATGTCTATGGTGCTCGATCTTTTGGCTGGCAAATGTCAAGATTTGTTTGATCATCTTGGATATGTCCATCTCCCTTTTCAGTGATTTTATTATCTATGTATAAAAATCGTATGTTTATATTTATTTGAGTTGTTTTTACCTATGAAATGCCTTTAAAGTTGAAATTATATCACCATATAACCATACTAAATAGTAGTATTAACTATATGGACTATGGTTCACTGGATTTTGGAATACAAAAGCTTAAGTAATGTCAGGGAGTTATAATTATGATCACACCTCTAAAAATGTATGCACTGAACCAAAATGCTAGACGAGCGAGTTATTTAAACTAAATACTAGTAATTGTTTTATCGGGAAAGGAAAAATATTAGTTTTTGTAAAGTTTTCGACTTTTTAGAGTCGCCACTTAATTTTTTAAGAAAAATCAAGAAAAACTTTATTTTCAAAAGACTTAACAGAAAAATCAATTTGAAAATAATTCGGGGATTCCTATTTATATTTTAGGAAGGTGTTAGGCACCTAAAATATCTGCTTAAATACGTTTTTCCGGCAACTAACTATTTGGCTAAAATCTACTTTTAACTTTCAAGGTAAAATTTATTGAAGTTGTTTGCAAAACGAATTTATTGTCTAAGTAAGGATTGTTTGGCAAGTTATTCATTTTTTTTGGAATCTGTTTGAAATTAATTTAAGTCGATAAAACATTTACGGCACTTGTGGAGATTTGGATTCGTTAACCCTAAAGCTAATCGACAAATAATAGCAAGTAAATAAACGAAGCAAGATGAGAGAGAGAGAGAGAGAGAGAGAGAGTGTTGGGTCCAAATTCGGGTTATCTGTCCGCCTGGATCGATATTTGGACCCATTTTATTTGGGTTTTTGACCCACTTCACTTGTACCTGTCCTAAACCTCTAGTAAAATAATAATAATACGACAACGACAAGGGCTTAAGCCCATAAATAATAAAATACAGTATTAATAAATAAAAAAACGAAAGATGGGCTTTTGGCCCATTCTCTTCCATTCTCCTCCGTTTCAGCTTCTTTCAACTCCGAGACTGTACACCGAGTAGATGGTTGGGTTGACTCGATAAGAATTGATCGGATCTCAGCCAAACACGAGAGTGCAGAGGAAATATGAGTTCGGATGGACTCAGGAGGGGAAAGTGCATGCAAAAATGAAAGAGAGAAAAGGTTACACTTATATTAACGCTCATATAGATACTAAACAACGAAGCATGGATAACTATTAAAAATAAAGAGAAAAACAAAAGAGAAGCATCATGTATTTTAGAGGAAAAGACAACAATAATTATTATGTAACAGGTGTGAAGGCACCACTGTAAATAAAACATACTAAGAGCTCTTAACATGCTTAATATGACAAACAAATAAATATGCTAAGTAGCTGTCTCCGTATTCATTAAACCAAAAGAGGAGTGAAGCTAGATTTTTCAACTTATAGAGTCTATGAGTGAAACAAATCTCAATAAAAACTTAAACAAATTCCTATAAGTAAAGCAAGGATATTTATCAAAACTTTGAAGATTACATTGATTATATGCACTAGATATGTTCGAGAAAATGATGAAAATATTGTGAAAAATAGAATCTTAAACCAAAAGAATGGAAACTAGGAGAGTCCCACGTTTTAGGGGAAATCAAGAAATAAAAATCAATCTTAACTTAGCATAAGAAAATTGATTAGAGGGGATGGGAAACTTATAACTTCATTTCCTCTTTCTCAAATAAAATGAGGGGAAGGGGAGACAACTTAATCATCCAAGACAAATCAGTAGATATAAAATCTTCGAAAAATTGTATATCTTAAAAGTTGATGAGAACAAGCATGTCATTTGCAAAAGGAGAACTGGACTTTTCAACATCAAGTATGTGGTCACATTATGAAGAGTTATTAACAAGTATCATGAATCAAAACCAAAGAGACATAGACGCCAATCCAGATAGGCGAAAACAATAACAGATTCTACGAGATTAGTTTAACACGAGTGAGAGGCTACTGCGATAGTCAAAACGGCAGAGAACAACCAAAGCACGAATAAACAGTGAAACGAAATAACACATAGCTAGCACACACAAAAATGCAATTGAACATGCAATGGACCATGAAACGCGAGGCAAGATTTTTTTTTTATTTTAAAATAAGCAAGTGAAATATAAATAAGCAAATATATATAAACTCGAGTCTAGCGTGCTTTGTTAACAGTAAGACGATCATAAAATATGTAAGCTCAAATTAGGTAGTTAGAAATCTGATCCTATTTTGGATGAAAATCACATGGATAGAACATGAACTTCAACATTTAATGGCTTCCAAACAAAGAGATACAGGAAGAAATATTCGCGCTTCATAAACAACATGTTTCAAAATTTACCTCGTCTCTAGAAATGGCATTAACAGTAAAAGAGGAATAGAGCCTTTAAATCCTATGAGATGCGAGCAGAGACTCGATGTAATCAAGCTAATACACGAGAAGGAAAAATCACAGAAAACTCACAACCAAGAAACAAAGACTATGACATTTGTCATAAACTTACGATGCTTTAACTCAATAGTGTAACTAACCCGACGAAACTTAACAAGGGACATACGCCATATCCGAATGTCAACATACCCATAAAAACCAACAACATATAACCATGGTGTGAATCTTTCCAACATTCAATAAAATAATAATAATATATTGAGATGAGGGGGGGGGGGGGGAACACAAGGAACAGAGACCTTAAACACTAGATGTACGAAATGTATCCTTGATCAAAATGGAGTAAGAAAACGACACAGATGACCAAACAAACAAACTCGAGCACTGAAAAAGCTCAAATATGCAAACCACAATATCTTGACTGAAAAAATTAAGATGTTGAGAGGAGTTTACCTTTTAGGAGCAGCGAAACTGGGACGAACGAGCAAAATATCAGCCTTCGCCACCACCGAAATGTAACTTCGAAAAGGTAGACAATCCGAGGAATGAGACAAAAAGATTCGAACGAAATATAAACTCTGGCTACCTTTGCCTCTCTTATATATATATATATATATATATATATATATATATATATATATATATATTTTGATCAAAAGCTTTCCCAAACCTCTCACTGTATTTTTCTCCTTGAGATAAACTCACTGTAACTATGTCTCTGTTTTTCCCTCTTCATTTTTTTTGTACTTGGAAATTTCTCTGAGCTCTTCAAATTTTCTCCCCAAAAAACATTCCCACCCCCACAAGATGAAGAAGAGGGGTAATTAGGGTTCTGAATCAGGGGAGGGCGGGAGAAATTATCAAAAGTTTTGGGGTAAAATCGGACAATCACTTCGATTTTGAATTCAAACCTCCTAAGGACAAAGAACAGCTGGGCTGCCAGATTATCCAAAAATTCGGCCAAAATCCCCAAAGTTGAAAGTGACGCGGACGAGTGTGATCAACCTCTCGTCCTTGGCGTTCGACGTGGCATCATCTCGCGATATCCAGGACATGCAGCAGCAGGAATCGCGGAAAGCTGCACAAAATCGTACCCGCCTGGAGAAGGAGACGTGATCTTCGTCCTTGGAGCCGTTGGAGCGTCGCTCACGCGTTGGCGAGGAAGAAGCGCGTGCGAGGTTTGGACTATTGGCACTCACGTTGCTCGCTTTGTGAATTTCATTCGGACTGCAGTCGTGTCACGCGCTTGATCCTTTTGGAAGAAAAGAGTTTGGATCGGGTAATTGAGAGGGTTAGGTGTTTTGCTGGGAAAACTATTGGGCTGGGAATATTTTATTTGGGTGCTGAGAATTAAAGCTATTGATAAACATGGGCTGGGGATTAAAAATTGGGTAGTGGGCCGCTGATTTGGGTAAAGGAATTAAGGGAAATTGGGCCTGGGAATTGGTTGAGGTTAAAGAGTTAGCCAAATAATTTAATTTGGAGAATTTGAGTAGGATTTAAATAAGACAAATTATAAAATTAATTAAGGAGATTCTTAATTTTAACGAAATAAAATAATCGACATAGTCATAGTTAATTAAAAAAAAGTAAATTATTATATACTGAAGCTAGTTGGTAAAATATTTAAAATAAAATCTTTTTGAGAGGATTTTTGGAATGTTTACAAAATAAGTCGAATAAGTACGCAATTATATAAGACATATATTACTAAAATATTAAAGGCGACAAAACTTATTAAAAACAATTAGTAAACTTTATATTCTTCTTATAATTTTATAAAACCAATTATTTTAGATCGTTTGAAATAGAAGAAACTCGAAAATTAATTATTATCGGGAGGGTTAAAATTGGGTGTCAACAACTGTCACTCATTTTACTTGGATTTATGCAAGAAATTCGAGGAAAATGAAATTGACCAAACCAATTTTGACCGACCACTCATTCATCTTTAAGCGATGGATTTGGTACGGACTTTAGGAATTATGGCCGATCCCTGAAAATGGGTTTCCTACATATCTCAGGCTATATGAGAATTCAGGCCACTTGTAGTTCAATAGGCTTGATTTAACGCACGATTTTGAAAGAAATTGAAAGTCAGTCCGGTACCGAATTATGGAGGGGCCGGAATGTCCGAGAATTGGATTTAAGAGTGAATGCTAGAATACAGCCGAGTTTTCAACATTGAGTCTGCCTACATATCCTTAAACTCAAGGAATCAGGCCGCGTGTAGTTCGACTCGATCGGTTGAAAAAGAAATCTGTTATGCTAGATAACCTTTGGTTCTGAAAAAGTGACGAATAAAGTCGAGTATGAAAAAAAGGCTTGCAACCTATTAGACATGAAGGTGGAGCTCTTCACAACCATAGGTAAGAACTTACATGGACATAATTTCCAAAATTCTTGGTGCATCATCACTCAGATTAGAAACTTGCTTCCCGCAGACGCCAAAATTTTCAGATGCGAACTGAAACTGACAAACCGAAAGAAAAACCCACATGCCTTAGGATAGGGGTGTGGTTTGATTGTGGTGGAAGTCGCTCCTCTGCTCGCGTCCTAAGAGTTTGACATCCTTCTCTGGACTATGTCCCAGTTCGCTGCTAAGAAAAATTCCACGTTGTGCTGCATCTTTTTTGATGTCGTCCGCACCTGTGATTTTGGAGAATTCCTCCTTTCGGATATTCTCGACAAAGGCTGAGATAAAAACTCGTCAGCATAAATATGCAATTTAAATGGGAGACAGTGTCTTTTACCATTTTGACACTTAGTTGTTCTCCTTCTTCATTCGACGTCAACTCGATCGGCTTGACGTAAAGCAAATAAAGCTTATGTCTTATGCTTGCAATATAATCTTCAATGTAATCTTCATTTGATGTTGAAATAAAAATTGATGCAGTGTGCTGATATTACTCTTGATGTCGTCTTCGATGCTCTTCTTGATGTTTACTTTTATCAAAATAAAAGAATGCATTTGATGCCGATGGGTAAATGTTTCTTTTGAGATGCACGATTTCCTTCTCTGGTAGTGCATGATTTCTTGCGGGGCATGAATATCTTTCCGCGATGCGTGATTTCTTGTGAGGTATGAATATCTTCCTGCGATGCGTGAATATTGACTCGCGATGCATGATTTCCGCGATGCATGAATATTAACTCGCGATGCATGATCTTCTGTGGGGCATGAATATCTTCCCGCGATGTATAAATTTCTGCGAGGCATGAATATCTTCTCGCGATGCATGATTTTCCGTGATGCATGAATATTAACTCGCGATGCATGAATATTAACTCGCGATGCATGATCTTCTGCGGGGCATGAATATCTTCCCGCGATGTATAAATTTCTGCGAGGCATGAATATCTTCTCGCGATGCATAACTTTTTGCGATGCATGATCTTCTGTGGGGCATGAATATCTTCCCGCGATGTATAAATTTCTGCGAGGCATGAATATCTTCTCGCGATGCATAACTTTTCGCGAGGCATGCATGTCTTCTCGCTATGCATGAATATTGACTCGCGATGCATGATCTTCCGCGATGCATGAATATTGACTCGCGATGCATGATCTTCCGCGTTGCATAAATATTAACTCGCGATGCATGATCTTCCGCGATGCATAAATATTAACTCGCGATGCATGATCTTCCGCGATGCATAAATATTAACTCGCGATGCATGATCTTCCGTGATGCATAAATATTGACTCGCGATGTATGATCTTCTGGGGGCATGAATATCTTCCCGCGGTGCATAAATTTCTGCGAGGCATGAATCTCTTCTCGCGATGCACAATTTTCTGCGAGGCGTGAATCTCTTCTCGCGATGCATGGATATTGACTCGCGATGCATGGATATTGACTCGCTATGCATGAATATTGACTCGCGATGCTTGATCTTCCGCGATGCATGAATATTTGCTCTTGATATCATCCTTGATACCAATTGAAGATAGTGCTTCAATCGAGCAACATAGTTATCTTCTGGGTGCCTTCTGGATAATGATATCGTCTCAATTGACAATATTGTAAGATGACCCTCCAGGTAGTGTATCGTCTTAATCGACAATAGAAATAAAATGACCCTTCTGGTAGTGTATCATCTCAATCGACAATATAAATAAAATGACCTACCCGGGTAGTATATCGTCTTAGTCAACGATAGAAATAAAATGACCCTTCTGGTAGCGACACTATCGTGTCTGATAATGTGATGCAGATGACGTCCTTGACGAAAACTGTCAATTATCCTTTCCGGGGTTTTCATTCGGTTCATTTTTAAACCTAGCTGAACGCTCCTTATAGACTTCATGTTGTTGAGAATTGAATGAAATAAACCATTCACATTTCCAAATCTTCGATATGAGCAATATAAAATAATTCCTGCATCCACATAAAATTTGTAAATTGGGGGAGGCTTTTGGCCCCCTTGACTTCTCCATATTCATCGATCGGAGAAATCTGGTGATTTCAGAGCAAGACTATAGACCTGCGTTCACAGAAAAATCATTAGTTTTAAAATGAACTGATCTGTGTCGATTCTTTAATTGTCTGCTCCCTGTCCTGCTATCTCCGGTTGATTTTTCTGATCCCCCGACTCTTGATAGATATGACAAAATATTTTATGCCAAAACCAATGAAAAACAAATGTAAAATTTTAAGAAATTTTTTTTTTTTTTGAAAAGTAGCATTTTGAAGAGGGTTATTGTCAAGTATCATGTTATGTCAAACTTAGCGGACTTCTTTGAGTCTGATGCTTGGAGGTATATCTGATTATTCGATGGGGAGTATTCAGAGTCTCTCTAGGCGGTTGATAAACCCATGTGGAAATTTTGAGGCCATCCTCAAAATTTCTGTTCCAGTTACGAGTTTTGGTTTATCTTCAACTGTCGGTAAGTAAATCATGGAATTTTCGAGATTCTCTCAAAAAAAATTTCCCAGTTGCAAATTTTGAAGTATCTTCAGTCTTGACTTGTTGAGGAAAAATCTTCTTTTCTAGAATTTTTGGGTCCCTCTCAAAAATTCTGTCCCAGTTTCTATTATAAAGAGGAAAATAGAAATCTTACGGGAGATATGACCGAACCCTTGTGGCGCCTACGTATCCCGTTGAGGTAGGAATCAGGTCAAACGTAGTTCTCCCTCAAGGTTAACATAATAAGAAATTTTACAAAGAAACCGACTGAGGCCGACATAGGCCGCCTACGTATCTCATTCTTGAGAATTCAGGTCGAACGTAGTTCATTACAAGAGGGATAAAATTTTAAACAAAGCAAATACAAGAAAATAGAACGATTACAAGTAAATGTCAGAAAATACAAACTGAAACTTCACACGTAGTATCTCTTGACAGCATCTGAGTTGATCGGTTTTGGCCATGCGGTTCCATCCATCTCCGATAGGACTAAAGCACCTCTAGATAATACTTTGCGAACCATGTAAGGCCCTTGCCAATTTGGTGCGAATTTTCCTTTGTACTCATCTTGATAAAGAAAAATGCGCTTAAGTACCAACTGACCGATTTCAAAAATTCTGGCTCTTACTTTCTTGTGGAATGCACGAATCATTCTCTGTCGATACAACTGACCATGACAGACAACAACCATTCTCTTCTCATCAATCAAGTTTAATTGACAATCCGCTTGCTGACCCATTCAGCATTGCTCTACTCGACTTCTTGGATGATTCTCAAAGACGGTATCTCAACTTCAGCAGGTATGACTGCTTCTATTTCATATACTAGCAAATATGGAGTAGCTCCAGTCGACGTTCTGACAGTTGTTCGATAACCCAATAAAGCATATGGCAACATCTCATGCCAACCTCGGTGATTGTCAATCATTTTCCTCAAGATCTTCTTGATATTCTTATTGGCGTCCTCTACAGCTCCATTCATTTGCGGACGATAAGCGATTGGGTTTCGATGAGTAATCTTAAATTGCTCACATATATCTCTCATTAAGTGACTGTTAAGATTTGCACCATTATTGGTAATGATCGATTCTGGTACTCCAAACCTGCATATCAAATTGTTGCGAACAAAATCAGCTACAACTTTCTTGGTTACTGACTTGTAAGAGGCTGCTTCCACCCACTTGGTGAAGTAATCAATAGCAACCAAGATGAATCTATGTCCATTAGAAGTGGCTGGCTCTATCGGACCGATGACATCCATACTCCAAGCTACAAAAGGCCAAGGTAAACTCATAGCATTAAGCTCGTGAGGCGGCACTCGGATTAAATCACCGTGCACTTGACATTTATGACATTTCTGCACAAATGGCAACAATCATTCTCCATGGTCATCCAGAAATAACCGGCTCGAAGGATCTTTCTCGCCAAATTGAGTCCATTCATATGTGTTCCACAAACTCCCGCATGTATCTGTTCAATAAGCTTTGCAGCTTCAACAGCATCGACGCATCTTAGAAGACCCAATTCTGGAGTCCTCCTATAAAGGACTTCTCCACTTAAGAAAACATTAAGGGTCATACGGCGTATCGACTTATTCTGGTTGAATGTTGCATCTTCAGGATAATTCCCAGAATCTAAATACTTCTTTATATCAAAATACCATGGCAAACCGTCTGGTTCTGCTTCAACATGTGAGCAATGAACCGGATATTCCTTCAACTCTATATCCAGAGGATCAATATAATCAGTATCTGGATGTTTAATCATTGACGTAATGGTGGCAAGAGCATCGGCCAACTCATTTTGTATTCTGGGAGTATGTTTGAACTCGATCTTACGAAATCTTTTGCACAGCTTCTGCACATACTGCACGTAAGGTATAATCTTCGGGTTCTTCACGGCCCACTCTCCTTGAACCTGATGAATCAAAAGATCTGTATCTCCAATAACCAACAACTCGTGGACATTCATGTCGATGGTCATTTTCAAACCAAGAATACAAGCTTCGTATTCAGCCATGTTGTTGGTGCAATTAAATTGGAGCTTAGCTGCCATGAGATAGTGCTGACCAGATTCAGACACTAAAACCGCTCCGATACCTTTTCCTTGGTGATTTTCCTCTCCATCAAAGAATAATCTCCAGCCAGGGTACATTTCAGAAATGTCCTCACCCACAAACAATACTTCTTCATCGTGAAAATAAGTCTTGAGCGGTTCACATTCTTCATCAACAAGATTTTCTGCAAGATGATCAGCCAAGGCCTGTGCCTTTATCGCCTTCGAAGTCACATACACAATGTCAAATTCACTCAACAGCATTTGTCACTTAGCTAACTTTTCGATCGGCATCGCCTTCTGGAAAATATACTTCAGCGGATCCATTCTGGAGATGAGATATGTAGTATAAGAAGATAAATAATGCCTCAACTTTTGAGTAAGCCAAGTCAAAGCACAACACGTTCTCTCCAACAGAGTATAACGAGACTCGTATGGAGTGAACTACTTGCTTATGTAGTAGATAGCCCTTTCATTTTTTCCCGTTTCGTCGTGTTGACCAAGTACGCATCCGAATGCACTTTCTGAGACGGACAAAATACAGCAACAAAGGACTCCCTTCTCGCGGAGGAACCAATACCGGTGGATTTGACAAATAGTTCTTGATAGCGTCGAAAGCAGTTTGACACTCTTCAGTCCACTTTGTCGAAGCGTCTTTCTTCAACAGCTTGAAAATAGGCTCACACATCACAGTTGATTGAGCTATGAATCGACTGACGTAGTTCAACATCCCTAAAAAACTCATCACCTCTTTTCTCGTCTTCGGCTGAGGTAACTCTTGAATTGCTTTAATCTTTGAAGGATCGAGCTCAATACCCCTTCTGCTGACTATAAATCCCAACAACTTTCCGGCTGGAACTCCAAAAGCGCATTTGGCGGTATTTAACTTCAAGTTGTAACGACGCAAATGATCAAAGAACTTCATCAAGTGTGTCAAGTGGTCCGAACTCTCGCGGGATTTGATTATGACGGCATCCACATACACCTCGATCTCCTTATGAATCATATCATGAAATATGGTCGTCATAGCCCGCATATAAGTAGCGCCAGCATTCTTGAGGCCAAACGGCATCACCCTGTAATGATATACACCCCAAGGTGCAATAAACGCTGTCTTTTCTGCATCTTCTTCGTCCATTAGAATCTGATGATAACCTGCGTAACAATCCACAAACGACTGCATTTCATGTTTAGCACAGTTATCAATCAGAATATGAATATTCGGCAATGGAAAATTATCCTTTAGGCTGGATTTGTTGAGATCTCTGTAGTCGACACAAATTCTAATCTTCCCATCTTTTTTGGTGACCGAAACAACATTGGCCAACCAAGTTGGGTATTGCGTCACTTCCACTAGTCGAGACTCGATCTGCTTGGTAATCTCTTTTTTGATCTTCAAACTCAACTCAGGCTTGAATTTCTGAGTTTTTTGCTTCACCGGACTGAACCCTGGATTAATCGGCAATTTGTGAGACACAACATTGGTACTCAGCCTAGCATGTCGCTGACTTCCCAGACGAACACATCAATGTATTCAGTGAGCAAATGTATTAGATCCTTCCTCTGAGTTTCATTCAAGTGAACGCTAATTTTGGCCTCTTTGACACACTCCTGGTCTCCCAGATTTATAGTTTCAGTTTCCTCTAGATTCGGTTTGTGCTGATTTTCAAACTGCAGAAATTCTTCAGCAACATATTCCGGTACCTCATTTTCCTCTTCGTATTCATCCTCCTCGTCATCACCTGCATCACTTTGTTCGTTCAGCTCGTGACATGACATGACATTGGCAGGTTTAAAACTTATATTACTAAAACCATATAAACAAAGTTAGGAAAGTAAAATATAGCAAATAAATGAATAAATAAATTTTCAATAAAAGAGGCTTTCATTCAAATTGGAAATAATGCAAACTTTGGCCATGGCAAAGGGCCATGTGGCCGTTTTTCAAACATCACGGGGGAATTTTAAAATTCACGTAATTAAGAAAATGCAAAATGGTGGGTCTCGGGCCTCTTCCGGACCGCCACCGATTTAAATATGCATAAAATGATGCCCTTCTACCAAGGAGTTCAGGGAATCAGAATTGGCGTGGAGGTCCAATTCTGCAGCATCTCTCCAGGCTCAGCATCACGAATACCAGCTAGCTCGACCTCTTCCTCAATAACAGCATCGATCTCCTCGAAAAGGCCGTAGATTCCTTCCCCAATGTCGTCAGGCTCGGCGTACTCTCGGACCGGGAATGATTAATACAGATGAGGGATTGGCTTAGCCAATGCTTGATCATTCTTCTTCTTCGCCTTCCTATCATCATCTGCGGGGACGTACCCCAAACCATACCTTGCTCCTTTGACGGGGACCGGAATAGGCTCAATAATTCCTTCGGAATTTCTTCCCAATCCGAAACCCGGTTCAAAACCATTCCGCAGCATCACAGTGGCTATCATCTTATACACGACAGGCATAGGAGGATGTGGGGCCAAATTCTCACCGGTGGCATTTACCAGCTCCACCGTATAGAAATTGGTACCTCGAGACACTTCGTCGATGATTGGCGCCTGTATACGGGAGTGACTTCCTTCACCATGAATAACTAGCTCTTTGTTCTTCTAAACGAGTTTCATCATTTGATGAAGGGTAGAAGGCACAGCTCCAGCCATGTGTATGAAAGGCCTTCCCAGAAGAAGGTTATAGCTGGTGTCAATATCTAAGACTTGAAACTGTGCACTGAATTCTGCGGGACCCATTTGGGTGACCAGATTTACCGCTCCCAACGTGTCTCTCTGAACCCCATTAAAGGCTCTCACGTTGAATTGGTTTTGCTCCAACTTTCCCAGGTCAAACCGTAATTGCTTCAATGTCGACAATGGACAAATGTTCAGACCGGATCCATCATCCACCAAGATGCTATTTATGACCTTTTCGCGACAAACGACAGTGATGTGCAACGCCTTGTTGTGGGACCTCCCTTCAAAAGGCAACTCGTCATCGCAAAAGCTGATTCGATGCCCTCGAATAACCTGGTGGATCATAGCAGCCACGTTATCGCTGCTCGTACCCACGGGCACATATGTATCATCGAGAGCCTTCATCAAGGCCTGTCTTTGCGATTGAGAGCTCATCAGCAGGGCCCACACGGAAATCTGGGCTGGAGTTTTCTCCAAATGCTTAACAATCGAATAATCCTTTGGCTGTATCTTTCTCCAAAACTCCTCTGCCTCGCCTTCACTTATCGGCCTTTTAGTCTGATCCTTTTTTTGCCCTCCAAGAGCCAACTCTTCAGGAGTATAACACCTCCCAGAACGGATCATACCCTAAGCGGCAGCAGTTTCAATCACAAATTTTGGCCTGACAAGAGTTTTTGATGGCACCAAGGCAATAGCCTTTGCGGGTGTCAAGATAACAAACTCTTTTTTCTCTTTGATACTCAATGAAGCCACAGACCTTTCCAACTCGTCATGAACGATTGGAGTTATCCTTTTGTCACGCACCAATCATCATTCGTCTCTATCATATTAACATTGCCGCCTCCATGATTCGGCAAAGAGTTGGTGTTGACATTAGGTGCAGCTGGTTGGAGAGAGACCACCTCTTGGTCAATTAGATTCTGAATTTTGTGCTTGAGGTTGATACAGTCCTCAGTATCATGCCCAACACTGTTGGAATGATATGCACATCTTTGATCTGGCCTATAGAACTTAGAACTAGTATCCACTGGTTTGGGTCCCACTGGGTGGATATATCCGACCGCATCCAGTCACTCGTATAGCTTTGTTCGGCTTTCGGCGAGCGCAGTAAAGTTCCTCGGAGGCTTATTCTCAAATCTATGTCACGGTGGATCATAACTGGCTTGTGGAGGAGGCATTTGTTGATAACTTCTGTTGTTGGGACGGGGAGCTTGATTTCTGGGATATGGATTTGTTTGGTAGTTTGGCAATGGAGCTTGGTAATTCGGAGGGGAATTTTGGTATAGTAGAGCTTGGACTTGATAAACAAGAGGGGGTGTTCTGTAGCTCAACTGAACGTTAGCACAGTTGGGAGCAACACCTTGGTAGTGAGGAGATGGAATTTGATACAGTGGAGGATGATTTTGGTAAGTGGGAGACGGATTTTGGTAATTTGGGGGTGGATTTTGGTAGACTGGAGGAGGATTTTGGTATGCTGGAAGAGGATTTTTGTATGCTGGAGGAGGATTATTTTTCTGACTAGCTTGGTAGGAGTTTTCAGAAAATCGAGAACGACCTTGGGAGTACGAGGATCTTCTGGGGGTTTTCTTCCCCTCATATGAGACAGCGGCAATGTCCTCTCTCTTCTTCTTCAACAACCCTGAAGATCCGGGCGACGCGGCTACACAGGGTATCTTTCCTGTTTTCAAGCCGTCTTCGATTGTTTCACCAATCTTGACTATCTCGGCAAACTTTACTCCAACGAGCAACATAATTCTGTCATAATACTCAGTCTCTTGCACCCGCACGAACACTTCGACAATTTCATTTTCAGACATAGGCGGTCTTACCTTTGCAGCTTATTTTCTCCACCTATAGGCAAACTCTTTGTAGCTCTCGGTGGATTTCTGCTTCATCTTCTCCAAAGAGTAACGATCAGGAACGATTTCTACATTGTAAGCATATCGCTCGATGAAATCCTATGCCAGAGCATTCCAACTGGGCCATTATCTAGTTTCATGAGAGGTGAACCATTCCAGAGCCTCTCCGCACAGGCTTCGACTGAAGAGCCGCATCAATAAAGCTTCATCCCTACCAACTCCAACACGTTGGTCGCAGTAGGCTCTCAGATGAGCCATAGGGTTCCCCACTCCTGCGAAAGTATTAAATTTCGGAATCTTGAACCCCTCTGGAAGGTCCAGATTTGGGTGAATACACAGATCTTCATAACTAAGACCGGCGATGTCAGGGACGCATTGGAGCTCTTTCATGGCTTTCTTGATCTCCTCTTTTATATTCATCTTTGCCTCTTCCTTCGCCCTCCATTCTCTTTCCTGTTCCTCGTAATGGTCCAACTCAGAATCGTGCACGTCGTGCTCAGCAGGGACGGGAATCTGGAAAGTGGTTCTTTTAGGTAAGGGTGAAGCTACGGAAGTACTCTGGGCATTTTGAGCGGTTTGATAATTCTGAGGATTAGTATTCTGATTTAAGTGGTGGTGGGATGTTTGGAGATTAAAAGTGTTCTGATTTGGATTTTGACCTGGATTTTGAAGTGGTGGAGCGGTTTGAGGTTGGGTATTTTGAGGATGAGATGGCATTTGGGAATGGTTATTCTGAGGAGGTGGTGGAGTTTGGTAGGAAGTTGCAGCGTATTGGGGGTTTTGAGCGGTTAGGTCTATAGTGGAGGGATTCTGAGCAGGTGGCACGTTCTGGGTCGGATCCATACTTGACGAAGGGAAATAGATAGGTCTTCCATCTGCAGCATTAACATTATACCCTGGTGGAGGCAAATCCTGTCTTCTCTGCATCTCTACCCTCATTTCTGCAATCTGTTGCATCAGTTGCAGAATCAACTCATTCTGATCCATATGGTGGGTTGAGTCACCACAACGTCGGTGAGACTTACTTCTTCATTACTATCTCCCATAACTGTCTTTCATTTGTCTGAGCTTTGTCTAGGGAAGGAATCCGCAGGCCCTTTTGATCTGGTAAAATAGGGATGACCTGCCAGCTTAATCAACACAGATTAGTTTCAAAGTACCTGAGAATGAAAACAACTCAAAGGCAGATTTGTCAATTTAGATTCAGAAGACAAAATGCATAATAACACACAGATAGCAAGTAAACACACAAGTTGTTATGTTTGAGGATATCTTTAGTGCACGAGTAAGGACGGAAATGGATTTTTTTAACAAGCATGAGTTTGCTTGTTTTTAGTTTGACACTATCTCAGAAAGGCTAAATCACGTTGAGCTACGGTCTTCTTGCAGCTGTTCTTCGATGTCCGCTGATCTGGTCTTCTCATTTCCTTGTAACATAAAAGGGGGAAATGAAAATTTTTAAAGATAGGGGCCGGGCCTTGAAAGGCTGCCTACGTATCTCACAAGGAGAATTGAGGCCCAACGTAGTTCGAGTAGGAAATAACACATTGATTTTCATTACATTCATTCAGAACTGCTACAATGGAAATTGAAAGGCAACAAAGCTTTAAGGATAAAATAATGACTGCATCTTAATCATTCTTCTTCTCGTTCGCCACATTAGTCACGAGGAACAAACTCGACTCGAATCTTTCCTATGTTGACGAGGGATTCGAGGTCGTAGCGAAATCCAAGACACCTTCAAAGGCTATGGTCTATGGCATCATGATAAGCGCAAGGTTTGAAGACCTCTCCCCCAACGGGATCGAGGCATCTGTCATCATCGTGGAGGGAGGATAAAACCCCATTCTTCACCAACTCCATGTAGATATGCAACATAGCTTCTTTGAAAGGGGTGAAGTAATGGCAAACAAACTGAGTGCGCTCAATTGGCTCTGACGGATCGTAAGTGAGAACGGTATTATTACCCCACATGTGCGGGATATCTCCAACATCAATCTGGTGGCAGATCCTCATTTTAAGTTGAACGCATTCCTCTATAGTGTGTCCTTGTTGATTTGGGTGGAAGGCACATACTTTCGAATAGTTTTCTTGCTCAAAAATGAAAATGACCCTTCCTCAGGTGCCCATCCAAGATGCTCATATAAAAAAGCGCAAGCCATGACCCTTGCCCCCACACGCTGTGTCGGCTCGTAGCCGGAAGAGTGATCCATCTGTCTCCTCCTCTCAGACGGCCTAGAAATGAAGGCTTGTAGACGATTTCCGTGTCAACGTCTTCGCCAATCGCTCCAGGATGAGTGTCATCTGGACCATCACTAGCCTCTTGCTCGTGGATAGAGTATTTTCCGCGCATTTTCTGAAGTTTGTCTATCATGTTATGGTGGAACGCCTTGTTCTTCTTCCTTAATGCAGATATTCTTTCCTTCATAGTGATGAATTCCGCCATTTCCGCTGTCAGCTTCTCATCCAGTGCCACATTTCTGGCTAACAGAATGGCGGTTTCCAACTCTATCTTCGCCTCTCTCGCTTCTCTTTCTTGCACCTTCAGTCAAAGCATGTCTAATTTCTCACTCAGGTCCTCTGTCTCCATCTCAACGTCTTGCTTCCTCTTCATCTTTGATGTCAGATCCTCATCCAGCGTCACAGTTGCAGCTTTGTAGACTGATGTGGCAACTTCGACCCTGAGTCCTTCTTCTCTGACCTCTTGGATTTCACGTGTGATCTGTTCTATCTTTCTCTACAACTCTTCTCCTGTAAGCTCTCTCTTGATACTCTTACCTTTTCCCATAGTAGTGGTTTGCTTTTCCTGAGACAGTAGAGTAACGTTTTAGGATTTGTGGTATGGGAGGTGTCTTTTGAGTGAGAAACTTAAGACTCGGAAAATTTTGGTCGGATATTTTGTAATAGTGACTTATTTGTATATTTTGGAAATTTCTGAAAAAGAGCGGGTTTCCGATATCCTCATTCACAGCAACACAACACATAAGCAGTTAAATAGCACATATATCGCGTCCTAATCATGCATGTGACCCTTCTGTGCCAAGGGTAGGCCTAGCGAATCTGAAGGATGTATTGTATTATTTGAAACATATTGTTGCACCCCCCAAACTAAACTTTACTTAAAATCATAACGTCCGTTACATAATTTCAATCAAAACGGGGTACATTTTCAGGGAGGGGAATACAATGCGAATACAAATAGAAGATAATCCCACGCAGGGGAGTTAGAAGGTTGATGGCTCTGCTCCTCCTCTGGCTTTCTCTACTTCTTCGCGGATGATGCACTTGCTTGTTAACACGTACGGCTCAGCGAACACAGCTTTGGAAGATATTGGCACGACTTGTAGAGTGTTCATCTACTCGTCCAGGGTTGCATCCAAATGCATCAGACAAGCCCTTGTATCGGCTAGCTCTTGTGACGTCATAGCCAAAACCCTCTGACTTTCTAACTCTCGGGACTGGTACTCTTGCTCCCTTCGCTGAAATTCTTGTTCCCTTCGCTGAAATTCTTGCTCCCTTCGGTCCCATTTTTGCTGAAAATGGTATACATGGATCTGAAGCCTTGTCTGTACGTCTTCAATTTCTCGACCTGTGCGTGGTGTTGGGTTCACTACACCACACAGATCATTCTGCAACCATGTCTTGTATTCGTCGATATACCCAGCTTCATATCTGTTTTCAGCCATACCCTATTTCATGTTGACACGTCCAGCCCATTCTTGGAGGATAATCTTGGCGAAAGGTATTTTGCCATCCCCGCTGTAATCGACGACAAAAGAGCTAGCATCCCCTTGGACGGGTGTGATTTGTGTTCTACCAAACTGCCGCATCACCCTAGCTGGGTTGTAGGGTCGCAATCCTCTGATTCCGGGAAGGATTAAAAATGGAAGTTTGGCCCCTTGCGCTGCTATCCTCTCTGACATGAAATGCGACAACATCCACTGTATATCTCTTTCTCTTAGATCATAAAATACTCTCGCCCACGCATCCCTGGTAGTATGAATTGGGAACCTGCGGACGCTTAGATAGAATTCATAATTATCAAAGGGACTTGTCTGGCTTGGCTTGGCCAACTCGTGGTTGGGCACCGTCCCTTTTGCAGAGATGCTCAGTCATCCACCATTGAAGTAGAATGTTGCAACCTTGGAAAAATGGGAACCCGTTCTTACACAAACTCAAAGATCGATAAATGTCAGCCAAAATGACCGGGGCCAAACTGCAGTATTTTTTTTCTTCTTGTTTCTTACCGACTCCTCTGAAGATGGCATCCACTACCATTACTACCCGGGTGTCAATCTCTTTTCCTTCATCCTGAGGGAACACCATCGTTCCTAAAAGGCATGCGGAGAATGCAATGACTTGAGTTTGTCTCCAAGTACTGTGATCATGGAATTCGTTTGGAAATTGCGCGAAATAGCTATCGTGCCCCCATCTTTCGAAGAATCTCATTAGTGATATACTTTGGGCATCCAACCAGTTAGTCCTTACCAGCAACAACATGTCTCTCAATTCTCCGGTAATCAGCCTATCTGGTAGAAGAATGTGATGATCGGGACATCTTTTCCTCTTGCCACATGTTCCGATAGAGTCAAGACAATCTTTAATTTCTTCTAATGTCGGTGTTATTTCGACATCTCCAAATCGAAACACCATCCTTTCGTCATCCCAAAATCGCGTTACTACCTCGATAAACGTGGGCCAAACCTTGAAGTCCATTATCGAAGGTAAGTGGCTCAGGTGAATCGAGATTTCTCTCTTTTGGCAAGCTTTGAGATTGTTCCACCATACGCGGAGAATGTCTGGTGTTTTGGTGACCATGTTGAAACTGAGGAATTGACTCGACATCTACAAAAACATATAACTAGTGAGTTGCCACCCCCAACGATACAACAAACAGTTAAACACGCAATACATCCTTCAGATTTAACATACAAATATGATCGTCCTATCGAGCCGTGGGCTCTTTGAACTCAAGGCGGTCTTTGTAATGGGCCCGACACTCCTTGGGTGTTGGGTCGTCTTAAGCCAATGCGCTACTTTTCGGGATTGGGTTTCGCTCTATCTTAGTTTAACTAGGAGTGGTTATTTTTAGAGTGGAAAAGGTAACCCAAGAGGACTACTTAGGCTGGGACAGTTAACGATCGTTGACTATCAAGTAGCCAACTACACTTCGTCAGGGTGCCCCGAGAAAAAAATTGGTTAACGAACGACTGCGAACCCGCATAATCTTCCTTTAAGTGGAAATGAAAATAATCGTCATTTGACGGAAGATGTTATGCCATGAATGTAACAGTTTCAATAATGACATAAAGTAAACACATAAATAATTATACACATAGCCAAATAATGTCAGTTTTAAGGTTAGAATCCTCCAAGATCCCTAGCAGAGTCGCCATTTCTATTTTATCGGTAAAGGAAAAATATTAGTTTTTGTAAAGTTTTTGACTTTTTAGAGTCGCCACTTAATTTTTTAAGAAAAATCAAGAAAAACTTTATTTTCAAAAGACTTAACAGAAAAATCAATTTGAAAATAATTGAAAGGGATTCGGGGATTCCTATTTATATTTTAGGAAGGTGTTAGGCACCTTAAATATCCGCTTAAATACGGTTTTCCGGCAACTAACTATTTGGCTAAAATCTACTTTTAACTTTCAAGGTAAAATTTATTGAAGTTGTTTGCAAAACGAATTTATTGTCTAAGTAAGGATTGTTTGGCAAGTTATTCATTTTTTTGGAATCTGTTTGAAATTAATTTAAGTCGATAAAACATTTACGGCACTTGTGGGAATTTGGATTCGTTAACCCTAAAGCTAATCGACAAATAATAGCAAG
The DNA here is from genome assembly GCA_016801875.1 of Solanum sitiens. NCBI lineage: Eukaryota > Viridiplantae > Streptophyta > Magnoliopsida > Solanales > Solanaceae > Solanum > Solanum sitiens. The sequence continues at coordinate 1,138,961 of JABWTJ010000356.1, read as the reverse complement.
TAAATAAACGAAGCAAGATAAGAGAGAGAGAGAGAGAGAGTGTTGACTCGATAAGAATTGGTCGGATCTCAGCCAAACACGAGAGTGCAGAGGAAATATGAGTCCGGATGGACTCAGGAGGGAAAAGTGCATGCAAAAATGAAAGAGAGAAAAAGTTACACTTATATTAACGCTCATATAGATACTAAACAACCAACCATGGATAACTATTAAAATAAAGAGAAAAACAAAAAAGAAGCATCATGTATTTTAGAGGAAAAGACAACAATAATTATTATGTAACAGGTGTGAAGGCACCACTGTAAATAAAACATACTAAAAGCTCTTAACATGCTTAATATGACAAACAAATAAATATGCTTCCGTATTCATTAAATCAAAAGAGGAGTGAAGCTAGATTTTTCAACTTATAGAGTCTATGAGTGAAACAAATCTCAATAAAAACTTAAACAAATTCCTATAAGTAAAGCAAGAATATTTATCAAAACTTTGAAGATTACCAAGACATTGATTATATGCACTAGATATGTTCGAAAAAATGATGACAATATTGTGAAAAATAGAATCTTAAACCAAATGAATGGAAACTAGGAGAGTCCCACAATTTAGGGGAAATCAAGAAATAAATAAATCTTAACTTAGCATAAGAAAATTGATTACAGGGGATGGGAAACTTATAACTTCATTTCCTCTTTCTCAAATAAAATAAGGAGGGGAAGGGGAGACAACTTAATCATCCAAGACAAATCAGTAGATATAAAATCTTCGAAAAATTGTATATCTTAAAAGTTGATGAGAACAAGCATGTCATTTGCAAAGGGAGAACTGGACTTTTCAACATCAAATATGTGGTCACATTATGAAGAGTTATTAACAAGTATCATGAATCAAAACCAAAGAGACATAGACGTCAATCCATATAGGCGAAAACAAGACCAGATTCTACGAGATTAGTTTAACACGAGTGTGAGGCTACTACGATAGTCAAAACGGCAGAGAACAACCAAAGCACGAATAGACAGTGAAACGAAATAACACATAGCTAGCACACACAAAAATGCAATGGAACACGCAATGGACCATGAAACGCGAGGCAAGTTTTTTTTTTTTAAAATAAGAAAGTAAAATATAAATAAGCAAAAATATATAAACTCGAGTCTAGCGTGCTTTGTTAACAGTAAGACGACCATAGAATATGTAAGATCAAATTAGGTAGTTAGAAATTTGGTCCTATTTTGGATGAAAATCACATGGATAGAACATGAACTTCAACATTTAATGGCTTCCAAACAAAGAGATACAAGAAGAAATATTCGCGCTTCATAAACAACATGTTTCAAAATTTACCTCGTCTCTAGAAATGGCATTAACAGTAAAAGAGGAATAGAGCCTTTAAATCCTATGAGATGCGAGCAGAGACTCGACGTAATCAAGCTAATACACGAGGAGGAAAAATCACAGCAAACTCAGAACCAAGAAACAAAGACTATGACATTTGGCATAAACTTACGATGCTTTAACTCAATAGTGTAACTAACCCGACGAAACTAAACAAGGGACATACGCCATATCCGAATGTCAACATACCCATAACAACCAACAGCATATAACCATGGTGTGAATCTTTCCAACATTCAATAAAATAATAATAATATATTGAGATGAGGGGGGGGGGGGGACACAAGGAACAGAGACCTTAAACACTAGATGTACGAAACTTATCCTTGATCAAAATGGAGTAAGAAAATGACACAGATGACCAAACAAACAAACTCGATCACTGAAAAAACTCAAATATGCAAACCACAACATCTCGACTGAAAAAATTAAGATGTTGAGAGGAGTTTACCTTTTAGGAGCAGCGAAACTGGAACGAACGAGCAGAATATCAGCCTTCACCACCACCGAAATATAACTTCGAAAAGGTAGACAATCCGAGGAACGAGACAAAAAGATTCGAACGAAATATAAACTCTGGCTACCTTTGCCTCTTATATATATATATATATATATATGTATATATATATATATATGTATATATATATATATATATATATATGTATATATATATATGTATATATATATTTTATATTTTTTGATCAAAAGCTTCCCCAAACCTCTCACTGTATTTTTCTCCTTGAGATAAACTCACTGTAACTATGTCCCTGTTTTTCCCTCTTCTGTTTTTTGTACTTGGAAATTTCTCTGAGCTCTTCAAATTTTCTCCCCCAAAAAAATTCCCACCCCCACAAGATGAAGAAGAGGGGTAATTATAGGGGGGATTAGGATTCTGAATTAGGGGAGGGAGGGAGAAATTAGCAAAAGGTTTGGAGTAAAATTGGACAATCACTTCGATTTCGAATTCAAACCTCCTAAGGACAAAGAACAGCTGGGCTGCCAGATTATCCAGAAATTCGGCCAAAATCCCAAAAGTTGAAAGTGACGCGGACGAGTGTGATCAACCTCTCGTCCTTGGCGTTCGACGTGGCATCATCTCGCGATATCCAGGACGATGCAGCAGCAGGAATCGCGGAAAGCTGCACAAAATCGTACCCGCCTGGAGAAGGAGACGTGATCTTCGTCCTTGGAGCTGTTGGAGCGTCGCTCACGCGTTTGCGAGGACAAAGCGCGTGCGAGGTTTGGACTATTGGCACTCACGTCGCTCGCTCTGTGAATTTCGTTCGGACTGCAGTCGTGTCACGCGCTTGATCCTTTTGGAAGAAAAGAGTTTGGATCGGGTAATTGAGAGGGTTGGGTCGGTTTGCTGGGAAACCTATTGGGCTGGGAATATTTTATTTGAGTGCTGAGAATTAAAGTTATTGATAAACATGGGCTGGGGATTAAAAAAATTGGGTAGTGGGCCGCTGATTTGGGTAAAGAAATTAAGGGAAATTGGGCCTGGGAATTGGTTGAGGTTAAGGAGTTAGCCAAATAATTTAATTTGGAGAATTTGAGTAGGATTTAAATAAGATAAATTATAAAATTAATTAAGGAGCTTCTTAATCTTAACGAAATAAAATAATCGACATAGTCATAGTTAATTAAAAAAAAAGTAAATTATTATATACTTAAGCTAGTTGGTAAAATATTTAAAATAAAATCTTTTTGAGAGATTTTTTGGAATGTTTACAAAATAAGTCGATTAAGTACGCAATTATATAAGACATATATTACTAAAATATTAAAGGCGACAAAACTTATTAAAAACAATTAGTAAACTTTATATTCTTCTTATAATTTTATAAAACCAATTATTTTAGATCGTTTGAAATAGAAGAAACTCGAAAATTAATTATTATCGGGAGGGTTAAAATTGGATGTCAACAGTAATACCCAATAAAAAATGTCTTTTTTGCTCAACAACGAGCAAACAAAGCTATATTAAAAAGACGTCGTCTTCTCGACAACTATGTACTTTAAATACATACTATAGGATAGGTTTTTTTTTTCATACATATTCTAGGTTGCTAAGCTATCATGCATTTCTTTTTTATTATGTTATGTTGTCATGTAGTTTTATACTTGCGTGCATGTTTGGAAAACTGGTGAAATGCACTTGAATATTGGAGTTCTATCTTGTTGGTTTCTTAGAGATAGCAGGGACTGAGGAGGCTCCTCACCCTAATATCCTTATAATAATAAAATCAATATTAAACCGTCCCTTGAACTCTAAAATCCGGTCACAATATAAATTCTAAAATTTGAGTTGTGCTAATTAAACTCAACACATAACATTAGAGACGATAAAGTAAAGAGTATATTTGCTACAAAACTCTTATCTGTTACCAAACAACCAAGAAGTGTACTTCAACTAAGTTGTCAACATATGAATGCATTGGAAAGTATCCAAAGAAGAGACATAAAACATGTTTTGGTAAATTTTTTATTAGCAACAGGAAGTGATATTAATATCAGTAGCCATCTATCGATATTAATGACAATGAAGAATCCAAAAACTGATCTTTTTCCAATTGATAAATTCAATAGATTACATAAAGAAAGAAAAATGGGTAGGCATTCTCAAGAAGGTTTTCAAAGAAAATACAAAAGCAGTAGAGAAATTTCGGATCATTTAATGACTTGATAGAAACAATAAAAGAAAGTTCGGATCACGCCCCTTAATCAGATTATTTTTTAATAATTTGAATGGAAATGTATAAGCCTTGAAATGGCTAATGATTCAGTGAAATCATGTTCTTATTTTTTTTTCCAAGCTTGAACTAATATCATTTGAAGGCATCTTATATAAACATATAAATTGAGTATGTATGGTTGGTTCTCTGTTGCAATGTTTGTATGAACTAAATCTCAGGTCTTTCAATAATATTTCATCATGACAAATACTATTACTTTTGTAATTCAGTTGGTCTCTTACAGAGATGAAAATGCATTAATTTTTGTGGATCAATATATATATAGTGTGATCTAGACGAAGAGTAGTGAAGATGTTGGTGGAAATTTCAATAAAATTTCTAAATGTAACTTCACTCTCCCACATTGTCTTGGTAGTTCACAAGTATATTTGTACCTGGGGTAAAGTCCGCTCAGAGTGGAGTTCAAGTGCAAGAACAAAATCATAACAAAAAGGTTGGTGAACTTCTTGATCGATTCAAAGCTAGAGCTCACTTATTGAGATGTGAGTTTGTTAAATAGTTAATTCTTGTTTAGTTAGTCAGATCACGTTTGTCATATCGATTAGTTAGCTAAGTCGGTTAATGAGTTAGTTAGATGAATTTATTAATTCAGTCAGTGCACGTGTTAATTGTTGATTAGTTAGATAGATTAGGTGCAATTGTATCGTGTATAAATAGGACACTCTTCATCTAAATGAATCAGTTGAATTAATTCCCAAATCATTTTCCTATTCTAAAACTTCTCATGCTCTCTAATGGCTTCTTAGATTAGGTCACCTGCAAGTTCATCTGCAGGTGTAGTAATTTTGATATCACTAAGATTGCTGAACATTATTAAAGCTTTTACTTATTATTCGGATTTTTTTTTTGTCTTATGTAATTTTTCGTATAAAAATGTTTATCATGTTATCTGATTTCTTGAACATATTTCCGTAGATCAAACACAATAAAATCATATTAGAATTTAAATTATTGGGCCCGTGCCAAGAACCATCTAGTAAAAAAATCATTGTCAAATGGTATCTCTAATAAAGAATAAAATAAAAAATAATAAAAGAAAACATAATTGTGATAAATGAGAAAGAACAAAAGAAATCAATGATAGAAGAATGAGAAAAGAGAAAGGGGTATGGATTGTAAAATTTTTTTAAAGAATGAGTAGTTCTTGAATTACTTTGAATTTAGGTATAAACATGTAACTTATATTGGATTTTATGACTAATTTATATAGTTTTCTGTTATGTAAAACATAACGTACGATTCAAATTATTGTACAGTAAAATAATAAACATTACAAATTTTATCTACAAACACAATAGAATCAAAGCAAAAAATATTTATAATAAGATATTAAAGTATATAGATTTCAAAATAGTAATAATACTATTACTCCTAAAAAAAATCCATGCTTACCTATGCAATCATCCACATAAACATGAACTTTTCCATTCATCTAATTGTGACAAATAAACAAAACTGATGAAAAACATTTGGACGAAAATTCTTGTAAGGAACAAACCTCAATGAATACCCAAACAGTTTTTAACAATAAAATATAGCACAATATCATCATATCCATACCCTATCACTAACAAGGCATTGCAACTTAGGCCTCATTTATTTACACTTAAAGAGGTTTGAACCTTTAATCATTCAGATTCCACCCATTAAGTACGTTTGGTTTTTAGGTCTGAATCCGAATCATTCAGATTTAGCCGATTAAGTTCATTTGTTTTAATTTTCAGAAAATCTTTTAATGGGTTGCAAGAGGTCTGAACGAATCAGATTTGTATGAGACTCTTAACAACATTCAGACTCATTTGATAAGTTATCAAATAATAAATCATAGCTTCTCTGCTTTGGGCGTGCCTCTTTATCTAATAACTAAAAAAAAATCTTTTTTTCTCAATCAAACACCATTTTTTCCCAACTGATAAGTTTTCATAAATCCTTTCAAGTATTTTTTTTATATTAATAATTTTCTTGTATTGATGTGTGTCAAGAACTCTGGTTACAATAATATTTTTTGTGTATTATTGTTTATCAAGGTTTTTGAATGAAAAAATAGTACTCCAAATCATGATTATTAAAACTTTTAAAACCCTTTTTTTTAATCAAAAGTGATATATTTTGTTGAAATGAATATTTTATAATATTTACTAATATAATGTTCAATTTCACTTCCACATTAAGATATTGAAAACAAACAACATTAATTATTTAGTATTCAGATTCAGAGACTACATCCTAATATTCAGATTTATATTCAGATCAAAACACTCGAGATCTTGATGCAAATATTAATATTCAGATTCAGAGCTCTTAATCTTAATAGAAACAAATGAGGTCTTACTGAAATGTCTTAAACATCCTCAATTCCAACAAGAAAAATAGAATATTCGAAAACGAGACTCCTCATATTAGTGTAGCAAATACAACCGACTATAGGATGTTTGCCTGAGATTGACAACACATCTTCATCTTTCAAAATATCCCAACCACCAATAGTAATCTTTCGACCATGAAATAAGAACAAGAAAACACTAAGAATTAAAAACAAATACAACAATGAGTAAAAACGTAATATCAAATTACTTACATTTATGGAAGTTGACTAGCAATTGGTTGATGTACAAACTCTATGTTCCATTCTTTCACGATCTTGTAAAACTTAAACCTTTTCACACTAAGATTGCTAAGAGAATAAAAAAGATTAGTCAAAAATTTTCAATTAATTTAAGGTATAATGTATAAGTATCCCCTCAACTTATGCCCGAAATCCCAGAAATACACTTATACTATACTAAGGTACTATTACCCCCTTGAACTTATTTTATAAATAATTTTCCACCCATTTTCGGCCTACGTGGCACTATCTTGTGGACCAGCGTGTGTTGACATTTTTTTTCAAACTAGTGCCACGTAGGCCGAAAAGGGATAGAAAATTATTAATAAAATAAGTTCAGGGGGTAATAGGACCTTATTATAATATAAGTGTGTCTCTGAGATTCCAGGCATAGGTTGAGGGGGTACTTATGCATTTTCCCTTAATTTAATAAATACTTAGTCATTTTCTCAAAAAGGTTAGTCAAAACTTTTATTCTTCAATTAATTTAAAATGATTATCGTGCTTAAATTAATCAATTTGATTTAAATTATTATTTTTTAAAATGAATCAAATAAATTCTAATTAATTTAGTTTTGTTAAAATCTTAATCACTTGTAATTTAATTCAAATGCTTCAATTTTAGTCTTTTTTTTCTTCAAAAATAATTTAACAATGTTCTTTATTTAACTAATTGTATCTAAGATGTAAAAATTGAATAATTTTTTTAAATTTATTTAGTAATCACTGGTGTTCTTTTGTTTCAATGAAGTTTTTTTTTTTTGGGAGAAACTTGAGAACTTAATTTTTGGCATACATATCTATTATATGTCTACAAATGATCATAGTTATGTTGTAATTATGTCAAATGAAGTATTAACTTCATATGTTGCATATGTCTTAAATTTCTATTCCTGTCCAAATGACTCCAAAAAAGATGCACCATTAAAAATAGTATAGCTTACATAAATCCTATAGTGTAAGGACCTAAATTACATTCTATCTCTATTCTTTTTTAATTCACAAAAATTCCTCAAAATTATTGTTATCCGGATACATAGCAAGAACACCGGATACATTAAATTTGATACATTAAAACAAATTAGTTACACTTTTAAAGAAAAGAGAATATAAAATTGATGTGAGTTCCTCAAATCACTCTAATTTAGTTAATTTGAATCTCTCCCAAATCTTAAAATATTCAATCAAATCAAAATTTAATTCTTCTCTCAATTCTCTTCCCAATCCGCCACTTCAAAATCTAAATTTTCTTCTCTCATTTCTATTCCAAATCCGTCTAGTTTCAAACAATTCATATTTTCTTCTTTCAATTCTCACCCAAATCGTAATAGATTGAAAAAAGTCAAAAACAATAGCTGATTTTATTGGTATGCGTATCAACAAATTCAGATAATTAATACATTGGTCAACGGATGAATCAACTATTTTTTGTTCATTGTTAATTGTGCTCTCATGTTATATTATTCGAGCTCCTCTTGAATGTTTATGCAAAGAAATTTCTCATATATTAGTGGCACCATATTTGGAATGAAAAAATGTAAGAAATATTTTAAAATTCAGGCAAGGTTTGAATTTTGCAGTGGAAGGGGCAACATCACTTAATTCTGCCTACTTGTTGGACAACTGGGTTGGTTAAAAAGATATGATATCTTCTTTTTACAAATTTCCTTCAGGTAATAGCCCTGGACCGTCCATGTTGGTGCTATGAAATTATTCATGTGTATCCGCTACACATTGAAACAACGTATAAAAAGGTTGAAGAGATACATAGATTTGATGGATACATGTTTGTGTGGTTATTGATATGTATCAGATACATTTAGTATAAATTCAAATTGATGTATCTTGTCTAAAAGAATAGTCCATGATATATTACTATTTATGTATCCTATTTTGTTTGAGAAATATTGTATTTTATAAAAAAAAAACATGATACACATAATTATTTTAGATAACATTTTTTGTGTGGGATACATAAAACAGTAGTGATCAATTGATACATATAATGATACATGTGATGAAGTTTGTAAAACTGTTGAATTTGGTATATATTATGTATCATGCACCTATCAATTAATTTGATACACAGTGCTTCAGATACAGAACATTAAGGTTTATGTATCAACTGTATTTATTGAGAGTGATACTTTATTGTTTGGTAATTGTTATGTATCGGGTACATTTAGTATGAATTTGAATTTACATATCATGCCTAAAAAATTAGTGCATGATATATTATTATCTATGTATCTTATTTTGTTTGAAAAATACTATATTTTATTTTATTTTAAAAATATTATACATGTAATTGTTTCAAATAACATATTTTTTGGTGTGTGATACATAACACAAAGCTTATGTATCAAGTAACTTTATATTGAACATGATAAACACTAATCAAAGATTCAACAACATTAGAGTTACGTATTAATACCTTAAATATGAACATGATACATTGCATAAAATAAAAGCTATTGTAGCAGTGATGTATCAGATCAGTGATAACACTAAAAAACACTAATTTAAAAAAGTAAAAAATAAGCAAGATACATTGAAAGTAAGGCAAAAAAACTAACAGATCGAACCAACATAATGAAGTGTATCAAGACCGCCATTAGAAATTTCTGAAACAAGTTTTTTCCACCTCTCTTTCATAAACATACCGGGAATAAAAGATTCAATAATTTTTTAAGATGAAAAAATAAAATAAATAAATAAATAATTGAAGTGGATGAAAAAAAATCTAACTCTTGATTAATTTGAAATTTTTTATTGAAAGGAGAAAAGATTTGAAATTTAAAAATAGATTAATGAAAGTAACTGTAGAGAGATTTGTGGAGCGAAAAAAGAAAGGAAAATCATGGTTAAGAGATTTCAAATTAATGTATCTGAAAAAGGAATGATTAGAGCAAGCGAAGAGATTTTTGATATATTTTGAAATGATAGAGAAAATAAGAAAATATGATAATTAATGATGTGTAGTTAGGTAATATTTCCTTAAAAGGTATAGGATGGTGGGCCCCTGTCTAGTTTGATATATACGAGAGATGTATATTATAGTATGATATTATATTATGTGAGTTTACTACAATTTAATAGCTCCGGTGAAAAATAAAATTATATATATAAACTAATGATATCAAAGTCAATCACAAAGTACAGAAATAGCCATAGTATATGATGGGATGGAGGAAGGTAACCACGTTTGTAGTATGTTATTATGCTCCATATTCATCTTTACATAACTCATTATTTATTTATTTATTTATTTATAACGCATTCAACCCAAATCACCACTCTATCTGCTATTTCATTTATAACTTTAATCAATTTTAAAATTGTAAATATCAGGATAAGAATTCTCAAAGTTCACTTTTGATGTTATTTGTTTCAATGCATCGAAATATATTAATTTTTGTCTTCTTGTAGTCCTATATATTATATAATATAATAAAGGACACTAGCTAGTTTGCAATATGGTTATGTAAAGTGACAAACTAATGAAAAATTAGTGCACAATTTTAAAAATAATTTTATTATTAGATTATAAATAGAAATTCATAGGTAGAAAAATCTAAATGAACTCTTACTGTTTCATAAATTTATTATTTTCAGATATTGCAAAATAAATTTAAATATTAAAAATAATAATAAACAAAAGAATAAAAAAAAGAAACCGCAAAGAAAGGAGAAAGATACGTAGGGTAAAAATTAACTTAAAAATAGAAACCAACACGCAGAAGAGTTCTAAAATGAATTCTTACTGTATCTTACTTATACTTAAAATGATATAAAATAAATTTAAATTTTAAATCAAAAGATAAAAATATAATAAACAAATACTACTACCCAGAATACTACTATATATACACACACTATAGGATAGTTTTTGGAGGGCCAGATGATTTGTTATCACTAAGCTTTAAGTGATTGTTGTCACTTAAAAAATCTCACAAATAAAATTAAGGTGTATTTTTGCTATATCACTTTTTATGTTGGGTTTCAGATATGAGTATTTTACGTTGGTTAGTTGAGTTTATGCTATATCTATTGCAGTATTTTAATTTAGTTGTTTTGCTTCGGATATATTACATACTCGTACATTCATTGTATTAATATTATTTGACTTGCATTATTTAATAATCTAGATATATGCACTTAGGATCCTCAACAAAATTACGTTAAGATCACTTCCTTGTTCGTGGTTTTGTTAGTTATTAGTATTTGTTATGAGAAGTTGTGGATTTTGTCCCATCATTCGTCTTTATACATCAGAGGCTTCTTCGTAAATATTCAGTATATTTAGACAGTTCTAATATTTAATATATAATACTATTGATTTAGCATTTCTTTATGTTTGATGCTTGAGTTAGTTTAGTTTTCCACTTGTAGGATGAACATCTCCTCGAAAAACATCAATGGTTCTCGAATGTCGGCCACATCCAAAATCGTGAAACAAACTTTGTCTAATTTGTCATAGTTTAGGAGGAGTTGCTACATTTTAACATGTGAAATTAAGGGAAAGCCCCATTGGATTTCAAGATTAATCTTATTTTCACCAATTGGGTTTCAGCATGATTCCAATCCTGTATTCACAATGATGGAATGCTTATTCCAACAATTGTCTCCTCTTTTTGTGTCAGCTTTTCCTATTCCCAATCGGTTTTTACACTTGTTGTTAACAAGCTTGCTCGAGACACACACGTATAGACCTTGTGCCACAAACTCTTATATATACTTTCTCCGTTTTGAAAGAATGATCTACTTTCCTTTTTAGTATCTTTAAAAAAGAATAACCTTTTAGTTTACATTTTAATTTCATCTTTCCATTTGGCATGTTTAAGGCCACAAGATTTAAGGACAGTTTTGTATATTTCACATAATTTTAATTTAGGACCACAATTCATAAGTTTCTTTATGTTTTTAAAATTCGTGTCAAATCAAACCAGATTATTTTTTTTTAAAGGGAGGAAGTATGTTATTTGGTTATATAGAAGCTCCACATGGGTAAGAGTTCTAGGGTTACCACACTACAATATGAATAAGTCAGTTGCCCTTCATTTTGCAAACTCGGAAATTTATCATCTTTCACAGTGCAGCTGCAAACATGAAAGCTTATGGTTCCCCTCAACCTTTGAATTTTTGGGATTGTTTTGCATTAAATTAATAATTAATTCAAAAAATTGGAGTTTAGAAAGGAATAAGTTTATTTTTTAAAAGTACTCTCTAATGCTAATGTATTGTGCGTAAATTTATTTTGTATACTACACCAAAGGAACCTCATTTGTGTATGTGTTTGTGATAAAAAAAAATAAGGTACTCTATTTCAATACACTAGTTTTTTGACACGTGTGTTGCAAGTGATTATCAATTCGAAATATATATATATATATTTATATATATATAAAAGAGAATCATAGGCCCGCCTATGTGGCATCACCACAAACAAGAATTCTCTTTTAATTTATTTATTTTCAAAACTAGCTCTTTATGAAAAGCTGTAACTTTTTTGAAAAGTCGTGATTTTAATAAAGAATTGCAACTTTTACATCAAAAGTTTTAGCTTTTGTGAAATGTTGTGACTTTTATGAAGAGTTGCGAATTTAATGAAAAAATGTGACATTTTTGAAATGTTGTAACTTTTCCAAAGAATTGTGACCTTTCCAATAAGTTACAATAAGAATTTATTCACACTATCTTTTATTGTCTATAAATAGAAGGATTTCCTGCCACTATTATTTGTACGTGTTTTTCGGCTCTAGGGTAGTCGAATTCAAATACATTAATTAAGCCTCTGATGAAGTTTGTTTCATTCCTCAAAGTTTTCTTCCTTCTATTTCATGGAGCTTAATCTTTACATTAAGTCATAGCAATTCATGAAATTACGAAAATTTATTTTTGCTATTTGGTGACTTTTTTTAAAAACTCTTTTAAAATTTTCAGCAAAAATGAATGAAAATTGATCTTCTTTGTTGCCCCTTTCTATAGTTTCTTTGTATAAACAAATAAAATGGATTTTTGATTGCAGTGCAACATTACTACTCTTGCATCTCTCATTTCATAACTCTTAACGCTGTTGAAATGGTTGAATTCATTACATTTGGTTCTTTAGTAAACAAACAAAAAACTTATGCCACTATTATTTGTAAGTTTTTTTCCCATAAGGGAGTCGAATTCAAATAAATAATTTAAACTTCTAATTTAAACTTCTTATGAAGTGTGTTTCATTACTCAAAATTTTCTTCCTCATATTTCATGAAGCTCATTCTTTTACCGTAAGTCATAGTGATTCATGTATGTATTGCATTTTTTATTTGTTATTTTGGTGACTTTTTTTAAACTCTGTCAAAATTTTGAGTAAGGAAGGTTGAATTTATCTTCTCTTTTGTCCCTTTCTACATGTGTTTTCACAAATTTTTTGGAAAAGTGTTTTGTGGGTTGTAGTAAATTTGATAACACACAATAACAAATATATGATAACTGATACGGAACAAATGATGAAGTTTCTTAAAAGAACCAAACAGATTGTTGTCTTGCTTGCCACAATTAGTACATTATTTTTATTGTTTTTTCTTAGGTACAAACAATTTGTATGTCATTACACTCTTCCTAGGATATTAGTATAGACACAATTAAGCCACTTCTTTTGTCGCAAGTTAAGTAATTTGTCGTATTTCTTCGTCTCTTTTTTTTTTGGGCATAATAAGAAATAAAGTTTTCTTGAAACAAACAAATGTCCAAAATACACTATAACAAAAATAATTTTTATCGACATTAAATATGCACATTAATGAAGAATGCTAGAGCCTTTACCGGCATTAATTAATTGTCATTAGACTTAATATTGCTATAATCTTTAGGAACATTTATAGAGAGTGTCAATTCCCTATGAAAATACACTCCTATCGATAACTAAACTATTAATTGTTGTTAAATATCATATTTATTGTAGTGATAACTCTTTATTTTGATAAAGTTTTCTGTTTTTTTTTAATAAATAAGTAACAACTCTTTTTTGAATTATTTCAATTAATATTGTGAACTGTAAACTTGGATACAACCTGATAGACTAGAAACATGCCTTTTTCTTTTAAATTGCTTGGAAAACAAGGTTGTTTTTATCATTATTTGTGGATATTTGTGAGTTCAAGTGCTCACAAAATTATGTTGTAAGATTTTTAATATGTAATTGTGTCAAAATTTCGATTTAGAATATCCAATTGTGAACAGTTTCATTCAGATGTCACCTACTCTTGGTTGATAATTGCATTACGCTTTCTAACTGCATGCTATAACCATAAATAACTTTGATTCAATTCAAAATAAGTTGGGGCCGGTGATATGAAACATAAGCAATAGTAATGACTATTTTGAGACGAGAAAAAACATTTATGATACACACAATTTTAGACTCATTTTAAACATAGACATGATACATCTTACTATGATAAAAACAGATTGATGGAGGTTCATAAGAAAGGAGCTGAAGCTCTTCCATTTGAGTTTAGTTAATTATGTTCTTGTATGGATGTGATGTTACACTTTACTTTGGAGTATTGTTGTTCGAGACCTTTTGGTCTCTTCTTTATTGTCCGATGTTGTTCTTTATAACTATTTGGAATTTAGCAAATTTCATTACTTCTGACCAACTATTTCTAGGGAGATTTTCTAAGACTTCTTTCTTATACTCAAAATTTCTCTCTGACTCATAATTTCTATAAAAAAATATTTAAAAAATATAGCACTTTAAGATTTTGGAGGAATGCTTTGCCTTAAAATAAAATGTGACAATATAGTGTATATATCAAATATATTAATATTATCGAATGATCACATGTGAGCTTAATAAAATAGTTAAATCTCGTGAGAAGCACGGGTACTTTATCTTGTGTGAAGATGGTTAAATGAAAATTTCATTCGTTAAATGAAATAATGTATATATTATTTCAATTTGATGAGGTTCAATCATGTAATTAATTTTATCTCACTAATATTACCTTATAGACAATATTTGCTTTGTATATTTCTTGTCATCTAACCATATGTGTTTTGCATGTGTATCCCACGTTAAATTGTTTAGATGTCATAAGAACATATGAAGAGAACAACTACATTTTATTATTCACATATTTTCATATTTATTATGAGTTTTTTTAATAAAAGAACTCGAAATATTTTAAAATAATATATTTTGAAGTTAGAAGATCTTAACTTGATAATACATTTGTGACATATATAACACTTTAAATTAAATACAAATACCTACCCAAATATAAATATGTATTTGCATTAATGAGAATATTTATCTCATAAAATTATCTATTAAATAAATAATAAAAATTAAACTAATACAAACTTCAACCGGCGTTATTACAAGTGATATGAACTTTCTTTGTCTAAAAAACTGAAATATTTTGAACCAAACTTCATGAGTGTCTAAATCACATAAGTAGCATTGATAAATAAAGTCATTCTTTTGTCTTGAGCATCAAAAACAAATCGTGACAATTCTCTAAATTTTGAAAACGGAAAAGGCTCAAAAGTACCCTTAAACTATCTGAAATAGCTCATATATACCCTTAAACTATATTTTGGCTCAAAACTACCCTTCCCGTCAAACTATTGGATCAAAAATGCCCTTCTAATTAACGGAAATTGTTAAATGCCATGTGGATGCCACATGGATGCCACATGAATGCCACATGGCATGCCAATAGGATTTCACTGCCACGTAGACTAAATAAAAAGGGTCAAAAATACCCTTAAACTATCCGAAATAGCTCATATTTACCCTTAAACTATATTTCGGCTCAAAACTACCCTTCACGTTAAACTATTGGGTCAAAAATACCCTTCTTATTAACAGAAGATGTTAAATGTCATGTGGATGCCACATTGCATAACAATAAGGTTCCACTGCCACATAGACTAAATCCCTAAATCCTAATTACTCCCCCCCCTCATTTCATTATTTCCAGAAACGATATATTCACCCGTTCTCCCTCATTTAGCGGCTAGAGTTTCATACTTTTCTTCGTGACTGGGTTTCAAAGTGGATATTCTTGGTTGTAGGTTAGTAAAACTTTTTTCTTATTTTATTGTGTTTACAACCACTAAAATCAACTTTGAAACTTAGCTCCGAAGAAAGTTAAGAAACCTTTGCCGCGAAATGACGGGAAAGTTGTGAAATTCTAGCTATCATACTTATAAATCGTAAATATAATAAAATAAGAAAAAATATTTACTAACCTACAAGCATGAATATCCACTTTGAAACTCAGCCCCGAAGAAAGCTACGAAGCCTTAGCTGATAGGGGAAAGTTGTGAAATCCTAACTATTATGCTTTGAAATCATAAACATTATGAAATAAGAAAAAAATATTTACTAACTTACAAGCATTAATATCCACTTTGAAACCCAGTCACGAAGAAAAGTATGAAACTCTAGCCGCTAAATGAGGGAGAACGGGTGAATATATCGTTTCTGGAAATAATGAAATGAGGGGGGGGGGGAGTAATTAGGATTTAGGGATTTAGTCTATGTGGCAGTGGAACCTTATTGTTATGCAATGTAGCATTCACATGACATTTAACATCTTCTGTTAATAAGAAGGGTATTTTTGACCCAATAGTTTAACGTGAAGGGTAGTTTTGAGCCGAAATATAGTTTAAGGGTAAATATGAGCTATTTTGGATAGTTTAAGGGTATTTTTGACCCTTTTTATTTAGTCTACGTGGCAGTGGAATCCTATTGGCATGCCATGTGGCATTCATGTGGCATCCACATGGCATTTAACAATTTCCGTTAATTAGAAGGGCATTTTTGATCCAATAGTTTGACGGGAAGGGTAGTTTTGAGCCAAAATATAGTTTAAGGGTATATATGAGCTATTTCAGATAGTTTAAGGGTAGTTTTGAGCCTTTTCCGTTTTGAAAAAGATATTTAGAAGCATATACCTACATCACAAAAGAAATTGTTAACAAAAACAAATGAATTTAGACTATATTATGTTAACTTCATATATTTAAACATTACATACTAATTTATATATTATGCAAAAAAAATAATTCTTATATCATCAAAAATATTTTCCTCAAGTACTCGAGGTTATGTAATTTTCCTCAAGTACTCGAGGTTATGTAATATTCCTTTTAGGATAGCACGACTTACTTCATCAGAATAGTGGTACCTCATATTCGGAAAAGTTTTGAACTCACCCAACGATAATAAATCACACAATTTTTTTTAAAAATGCAAGCATAAGAAGAGAGAAGATTAAAAAAATGTGGTTGAAAAATGAGAGGAAGTCCCTCTATTTATAGTCAACAAAGGGTAGTATGAAAAAATATTTTTTGTGTCTTATCTGAAAAAAGTTATGACCTTTTCGAGAAGTCACAACCCTTTGGAAAGTCACAACTCTTTGGAAAAGTTTATCAAAAATCATAACCCTTCGAAAAAAGTCACAACATATAGAAAAGCAACTCATCGAAAAAGTCACAACCTAAATTAAAGATTTCATAGTAATTTAATATTTAAGTAAGGATTTCATGTATTTAAGGTAATATATATATATATATATATATATATATATATATATATATATATATATATATATATATATATATATATATATATATATATATATATATATATATATATATATATATATATATGGGCTGACCAGGAGTATATTGAATTGATTTCATATTTTTTTGGCCGTTAGGAGTGGTATATATTGGTTTCAGAGCATTTAGAAACTTTCGCATATAGCCACTTATAGTGGCGTAGTCAAGATTTTCAATAAGAGGGTTAAAAATTCATAGAAATAGACACACGGAACAGTCGAAGTGGGTTCGACGTCTACTATATACACATAAATATTATTTTAACCATGTATAAATAGTATAATTTTCCGTCGAAGGGGGTTCGGATGAACCCCCATGTACCAAGGTGGCTCCGCCCCTGGCCACTTAAAAATAGATAATTACTCTCCATAACTGTAGTTTGATAATTACAATTCGTAGCTACATGTTATATGGAGGAGAAAGACGAACGAGATTGGGAGAGAAAGGAGAGAGGGGAGAGATAAGGGAAAATAGTGGGAGAAAGGTGAATTGTATATGTATATTGGTTAGATAATTATATATTATACATATGTATTTGTATATATGACAATAGAGATTGAGGGAGGGAGGAAAGAGGTGAGCGAGATTGGGAGTGGGAGGAGAGAGGCGAGCAAGACCGAGAGAGGGAGGAGAGAGGCGAGAGAGGGAGGAGAGTGGGAGAGATGTGAATTGTATATGCATATAATTGTATATTATACATATGTATTTGTATATATGAAAAGCGAGATTGGGAGAGGGAGAAGAGAGGCGAGCAAGATTGCGAGAGGGAGAAGAGAGGCGAGCGAGAGAAGGCAGATAGTGGGAGAGAGGTGAATTGTATATGTGTCACACCCCTATTTTTCTCTCAAGATAGCTTGTTTTGAAAGAAAAGAGTTTTTCCAATTAAAGTGACATTTTGAAAAGGAATTATTCTATATTCAGAGTCGCCACTTGGAATTGAGTTACGGTGTTCCAAGTCACCTTTTTTGTTTAATTTCTAATCAAAAGAAAATGACTCTTTGTTTGGTCTGCGAACCAGAAATTCGGGTAAGAAATTCTGTTGACCGAAGGGAAGGTATTAGGCACCTCTCGAGTCCCGTGGTTCTAGCACGGTCGCTTTATTGACTTTTTATATGACTTGACTTAATTTTGAATAATATATCATTTAGCTTAATAGTAAAAATGTCGTTTACCCTCATTCTATGATTTATTTAAATATATTAAAACTACCTTATTTTATTAATCTATGCCCTTTAACTAAAAATATATATACGCATATAAATTAAATCAAACAAAGTAGAGTAAAATAAGATATTCTTTATTTTTTACTTTTTCTTTTATTATTTTTTTGTTACGTTTCTTTTTCTCTTTTTACCTTCTCATCTTTTTATTATTATTATTATTATTATTATTATTATTATTATTATTATTATTATTATTATACTTTCAAGACTTTATTTACTTTTTATGTTTTTTTTTTATTTTTTATTTATTATTTTGCACAAAGCCTTCAAAAAAAATATTACTTCTTTTTCATTAACACGTTGTTTTTTAATAAAAAAAATTATTTTTTAATTATTTTTTTTTGTTTCTGTTTCTCTCTTCCTAATTTTTGTTTCTCTCTTCCTAAATTTTTATAAGTAATGTTCTATTTTATTTTATTTTTTCGTTTTTTCATATTTTACGTTTATAACATTTTGTTTGACTTTCTATTAAACATTCCTCATACTTTTTTTTTAAAAAGATAAAATAATATATATTTATAAATCTTTTTCTCCTTACATTTGTTTCCCTTTTTTGTTTATATTTTCTTTCGAGATTTTGTACATTATATTATTGTTTTTATTTTTATTTTTATTTTTTGTTATCCTAACAAGTTTATTGTTATTATTTTTTGTTAGCACCCGAAAGATCAAGACAACACACATGTTATAACATAAAACATAATTTAATATTTTCTAAGCATTACCAAACAAATAATTCATTCAAATTAGAAAGATACGAACATAAAAATTTTGATAATTAATTAAGGAAAACAACGCGGAATGGACTCCATGTGAGAAATACTCACGTGTCATACAACATGTTCGGATATATTTCGGTACACAACATTAATAATATTAACATATTAAACACATACGAAATTTGAAAAAATGTAATGACCCAGAAGGCCATTTTTCTAAAAATTTAAATTATTTGTGTAACCGAAGTTATTTAATTGAAGAATAATTGTAGATAATTGAATTAATCCATAGTTAGTGGGCTAAATTGTCTATTTATTCAAACTTCTATACTATTAAGGTCAGGTATTAAAAGAATAAGTTAGTGGTTTTATCAGTTTTAATAAACTATTAATTTAGAAAAGAGAAAGAGAGTGTGCGGCTGTTGAAAGAGAATAAGGAGAAACGGAACGAAAATTTACCTATGGCGGCGTCGATCACGAGTGCAGGTATGTGCTTTTAATGAATGGAAATTTTGGATGGATTACCTGCATGAATACACAATATTATAATTATATATATAGGAATGTTAGTATATGATGGGTAGAAAGAGAAAGAAGACTTAATTTACCTATTTTAGAATTATTAGTTATTTTTTTATAACTATGTGGTTGTTGTTAAAAGAAAATTTAATCATGGGTAATGATTGTCTGGGAATATGAACCAATGTAAATGGAAAATATTGTAGGTATATTATTATTTTTTTTAGTTGATTTCTAATTGCCACATTATTAAATTGGAAATTAATGATTTGTTTGTTATTAATGTTATGTGTATTGTTGGATCATTGGGAAAAGAAAAAAATAATAATAAATGTTGATCATAAATGGATTGAAAGGAAATAGGCTTCTGCGTGGGTCCCTGGAAATTTTTGTGATTAGTTTTTCTTTTCTTTAGAGTATTATAATAGGTGTTGATTGATGTGCATGTGAGGATAGCAATTAGGAAATTAGGAAGAGTACATCCGGTGGGTGCAAATCAATTTTTGGGATTCTGAGGTTGTGTTAGTTCCGTGAGTGCTTAGTTATTTGGTAAAATTTTTATTATTATCACATTATGAGTAAAGTTTGGGTATGTAGAATAGATGATTAAATATTATATCTATTGACTCATACAAATTCGAATTATGATATTGAAAAAAAAAAGAATTGAAACATAACCATAAGCTTGAAACTTAGGAACCTGATTATAAATTTGAGTGAATTTTTAAGATTAAGATTAACACATATTAATGGGGGTGTTGTTAGTTCCGAAACCTTATAGTGAATATATATACTTGGATAGGTTGCATCGATTCGGAAGCACAACGGAAAGGGAAGGCTCAAGTCCCGGGGTGATAATTTAATTGGCTAAGGCAAGTGAATTTCTAAACTCTTGTTAAGCGTATGAAATTCGTGTATTTCCTTGTGTGTAGTTGAGAATGATTTGGAGACTTGTTGCTTATTTGTTGGTGTTGTATTCCTTGTTGCAAATTGTGCTTTGTTATCAAATGGTTATCTCCTCATTTTTCATTTGAGCATGTCATTTGCATTGTATCTGAGACATGGTTGTGATAAGAGTTAAGTGATAAGAGGATGTACCATTTCGAGGGTCGTATCGCGCACCGCGATGGATATTATATTTTGAGGGACGTATCGCGCCCCGCGATGGTTACTATTATCGAGAATCGTGTCATGCGCCTCGACAGATGCATGGACAGATATGTCCCCCATGGGTCCCAGACTGAGAGACAGCGGGTATGTATCGTTAGGGAAGACATGCATCACTATATTTGACATTGCATCTCATGGCATTACACATTTTTATTATTGATGAACTTGAACACGTATTTTGCTGATATTGTGAGTGTTTCTCTGTGACACTTGTGACTGCTGAATATTGAGTTGTTATTGAGAATGTGTAAACTGATAGAGTGTGGTTATTGAGTTGTGTGTTTGGTAAACTCTGAACTGTTAGGCTGTAGCGTGGAGGTTTAGATAGGGTTTAAGGAGTACCCATATTTTTGTTCACTTAACTTGTGTTTAGAGGTTTGCTTGTTGGGTACCGCGTGGTTTGGTACTCACCCCTTGCTTCTACAAATTTTTGTAGGTTACGAGCCCGGATCTTCGTGATACCTCTCATTCTTTTCGTTTCCGAGGCATCTTGTGGAGGATTGTGAGGTAGCTGCTTGTCATCTCAGCGAACTTTCCTACTCCAGTTTATGACTTTGTTTTTACTTGAAAGACAACTTCATTTTAGACTTTTATTTTATTTCAGTTCTAAATTTACATTAGAGGCTTGTGCACGTGACAACCTGGTTTTGGGGATTGAATTAATATGACTTGGTTTCATAATAGAAATTGTTGTTGGATTGTTATTTACTTCCGCACTTTGTTAGATATTGGGTTTTAGGCTGACTTGTCTTGGTGGGATAAGACGAGTGCCATCACACCCATTTTTGGGTCGTGACAAAATGGTATCAGAGCCCCAGGTTCATAGGTCTCACGTGTATACAAGCCGAGTCTACGTAGAGTCTCAAGGATCAGTACGGAGATGTCTGTACTTATCTATGAGAGGCTATAAAGACTACTAGGAAACTTCCTTTTATTCACTCTTTCTCATCGTGCGTGATTACCTTCTTTAGTACTGAGTTATTGTATACTCTTTTGACAGATGACGAGGACTAGAGCTAATGTTACTGGTTGTAGAGGGGAGGCACTTCCCGAGCCAGTTGTTGAGGCCCCAATTAGGGGTAGGGGTAGAGCTCGAGATAGAGATCGTGCTCGTGGTACGACAGTAGCCAGAGGTCGTGGCCGTGGAGCAGCACCAGTGAGAGGTCGTGCTAGAGAGGTCTCTCCAGAGCCTCAGGTTAAGGACAGAGAGGACTAGGTTCCTTCAGAGCCTGTAGTCACACATTTGCTTCAGGATACACTATTGAGGGTGTTAAGTGTGCTAGAGGGCTTTTCTCAGGGTGGTGGTGTGACCGCCACACCACATGACTCTCTTACTAGAGAGGGGGCTCAGACCCAAGAGCAGCAGCAAGCTCCAGTTGTTCAGGATGCGATGGGGCAGCTACCAGTTGATCCCACAGTTCAGAATGATGTTGTACCAGCAGTTGGGGGTCAAGTTGCACCGGTGGTTGTTCTGACAGAGGATGAGCAGCGTAGGTATGAGAGATTTCGAAAGATGGACCCACCTCAGTTTCAGGGTGGGAAGAGCGAGGACGCTCATGAGTTTTTGACTACATGCCGAGAGTTACTAGAGGTGGTTGGATTAGCTGAGTCACATGGGGTTCGATATGCTACACTCCAGCTTCGTGGGCTAGCGAGAGAGTGGTGGAGGACTTATTCGGGGGTTTTGCCAGTTGGATCTCCTCCAGTGACTTGGGAGCAGTTTTCTAGTGCATTCCATGATCGTTTTATCCCTTGGAGCGTGAGAGAGGAGAGTCGCTTGAGGTTTGAGAGTCTGAGAGAGGATGGTTTATCGATTACAGAGTATGAGACGCGTTTTTGCCAGTTGTCTAGGCATGCGTTGGCCATTATTCCATATGAGACAGAGAGGATTCGCAGATTTGTGAGGGGATTGACTTTCTCTATCAGGTCAGCTGTGTTTCGGGCATCTCGAGAGGGGGCTTCTTTCCAGTCTATTGTGAGCGCTGCCAAAGAGGCAGAATTGATGGAGAGAGAGGAGTTTGGGGACCCTAAAAGGGCCCGTACATCAGGTCAGTTTCATGGTGCCTCATCTGGAGGTAGGGGATCACAGAGAGTGAGTGGTTCCTTTCAGCAGCGGGGGCCTATTCATGCATCTATGCCGACATTTGAGGGTGGGCAGACATCTAGGGGTTCTTATAGCCCGAGTCAGGGCTCGTACGGTTCACAGCAGCGACCTACAAGGCGAGGCAATTATAGTGGGTTTTCAGGGTCCACACAGCAGTTCCCAGGTCAGAGATTTTGTTTTACTTATGGAGATCCCGATCACCTGATGCGGCAGTGTACTTCTCAAAGGGGTCGTGGTGGGCCTCGACCTAATTCTTCATTCCAGACTAGACCACCAGCACCACAGGGTAGAGGTCGTGGCAGAGTTCAGTCAGGTAGAGGTGATAGAGTTTCTAGTAGTGGTGTTGCAGCTCAGCAGAGTTGAGGTAGAGGTACCACCCAGGCTGGAGGTGGATGAGGAGGCCACTGTTATGCTTTCCCGGGGAGACCTAAGGCGGAGACCTCTGATGTTGTTATTACAGGTATCATCCCCGTATGCCATCGACCTGCGTCTGTGTTGTTTGATCCAGGGTCTACATTCTCTTATGTGTCTACGTATTTTGCTGCTGAATTTGATATGATATGTGATAGCATGACTGTACCTATTCGTATTTCTACACCCGTGGGTAAGCCCTTAGTGGTGGATCGAGTGGATCGATCATGTCTTGTTTCTTTGGCTGGGTATGACACTTGGGTAGACTTAATCATCCTGGGGATGGTAGACTTTGATGTTATCTTGGGTATGAACTGGCTTTCTCCTTATCATGCTGTCCTTGAATGCTAAGACTGTGACTTTAGCAATGCCTGGTGTTCCGAGGGTTGAGTGGAAGGGTGTTAGTGGTTCTTTTCCTAGCAAGGTCATCTCTTTTATCCGTGCTCAGAGATTGGTGGAGAGAGGGTGTTTGTCTTACTTAGCTTTTATTCGGGATACTAGTGTTGAACCACCTCCCATGGACTCTGTTTCCGTGGTTCAGGAGTTTCTCGATGTATTTCCTTCTGATCTTCCAGGTGTTCCTCCCGATAGGGATATTGATTTTGCTATTGATTTGGAGTCGGGCACTAAGCCTATTTCTATCCCTCCATACCGTATGGCTCCAGCAGAGTTGAAAGAGTTGAAGGATCAGCTGCAGGATTTATTGAGTAAGGGTTTTATTCGCCCTAGTGTGTCACCTTGGGGTGCTCCTGTATTATTTGTGAAGAAGAAGGATGGGACTATGAGGATGTGTATTAATTACAGACAGTTGAACAAGGTAACGGTGAAGAATAAGTATCCTCTTCCGCGTATTGATGACTTATTTGATCAGCTACAGGGAGCATCATTGTTCTCTAAGATTGATTTGAGGTCTGGGTATCATCAGTTGAAGATTAGGGCATCAGATATCCCTAAGACAGCTTTTGGGACCCGATATGAGCATTACGAGTTCCTAGTGATGTCCTTTGGATTGACTAATGCCCTGCAGCATTCATGAAGTTGATAAATATGGTGTTTCGACCATACCTTGATTCATTTGTGATTGTTTTCATCGATGACATCTTGGTTTACTCTAAGACTGAGGATGATCATGTCCGACACTTGAGGATTGTACTTCAGAGGTTGAGAGAAGAGAAGTTGTATGCCAAGTTCTCAAAGTGTGAGTTCTGGCTTACTTCTGTGGCATTCTTAGGACACGTGGTGTCCAAGGAGGGTATTAGAGTAGATCCGGCCAAGATTGAGGCAGTTAGAGGCTGGACGCGACCTACTTCACCTACTGAGATTAGGATTTTTGTGGGATTGGCAGGCTATTATCGATGATTTGTTCAGAGTTTCTCTACTATTGCAGCTCCATTGACTAGATTGACTCGACAGGATGTGGGTTTTCAGTGGTCTGATGAGTGTGAGGAGAGCTTTCAAAAGCTCAAGACTTTGTTGACTTCTGCTCCTGTGTTGACTCTACCTGAGGAGGGTGTAGACTTTACTGTGTATTGTGATGCTTCAGGAGTTGGTTTGGGTGGTGTGTTGATACAGAAGGGGAAAGTGAGTGCTTATGCTTCTAGGCAGTTGAAATCCCATGAGAAAAAATACCATACTCATGATTTGGAGTTGGCGGTTGTGGTATTTGTACTTAAGATATGGCGTCATTATTTGTATGGGGTGCATTGTGAGATCTTCACTGATCATCGGAGTCTTCAGTATATCTTTAGCCAGAGGGATTTGAACTTGAGGCAACGGAGATGGCTTGAGTTGCTGAAGGACTATGATGTGACCATTCTGTATCATCCAGGAAAGGCCAATGTTGTGGCCGATACTCTGAGTAGGAAGACTCCTAGCATGGGGAGTCTTGCAGCGCTTAGTATTGAGGAGAGACCATTGGCTAGAGATGTGCAGATATTAGCTAACAGTCTTGTCCGCTTGCATATTTCAGAAGAGAGTGATGGGATGATTGCTTTTATTGAGGCTCGGTGTTCTTTAGTCGAGCAGATCCGTGCACACCAGTTAGATGATAAAAAATTATGTCTCATTCGAGACAAAGTATTGAGAGGGGAAGCTAAGGAGGCTGTTCTTGATTCTGATGGTGTCTTGCGGATCGGAGGCAGGATTTGTGTGCCCAAGACAGGCGATTTGATTAGATTGATTCTTGAGGAGGCCCATTGTTCTCGGTATTCCATCCATCCGGGAGCGGCAAAGATGTATCATGATCTGAATCAGCATTACTGGTGGTGTGAGATGAAGAGAAATATTTCAGACTTTGTTTCGAGGTGTTTGACTTGCCAGCAGGTCAAGTGTGAGCACCAGCGGCCCGGGGGTGTATCTCAGAGGATGCCTATTCCTACTTGGAAGTGGGAGCGGATTACTATGGACTTTGTTGTGGGTTTGCCTACCACAGTGGGTGGTTATGACTCTATTTGGGTCGTTGTTGATAGGCTGACTAAGTCTGCCCACTTCATCTCGGTTCGGGTGAAGTATACGGCAGAAAAGTTAGCCGAGCTATATATAAGTCAGATCATGCGACTACATGGGGTTCCTATCTCTATTATATCAGATCGAGGTTCACTATTTACTTCTCACTTCTGGAAGGCATTACAGCATGGTCTTGGTACTCAGTTAGATATGAGTACAGCTTTTCACCCTCAGACAGATGGTCAGTCCGAGCGGACGATTCAGGTGTTGGAGGACATGCTCCGGGCGTGTGTGATCAATTTTGGAGCTAGATGGGATCGACATTTACCTTTAGCGGAGTTTGCCTATAATAACAGTTATCACTCTAGTATCCAGATGGCCCCATTTGAGGCGTTGTATGGTAGACGGTGTAGATCTCCAATTGGTTGGTTTGATTCGGCGAAGATGGACTCTTTGGATACAGACTTGCTTAGAGATGCTATGGAGCAAGTCCGTATGATTCAGTATAGACTGTTGACAGCCCAGAGTCGACAGAAGATTTATGCAGATCGGAGAGTTAGAGACTTAGTGTTTATGGAGGGTGATCATGTTTGGCTCCGAGTATCACCCATGAAGGGTGTGATGAGGTTCGGAAAGAAGGGCAAGCTTAGCCCTAGATTCATTGGACCTTTTGAGATTTTGAGCCGAGTGGGAGAGGTGGCCTATAAGTTGGCCTTGCCACCTAGTTTGTCGACAGTTCATCCTGTTTTCCATGTCTCTATGCTTCGAAAGTATATTTCGGATGAATCTCATGTGATTTCACTCGATTCTGTGGAGCTGGGTCCAGACTTGACATATGAGGAGGAGCCTATAGCTATATTGGATGGGCAAGTCCTAAAGCTTAGGAACAAGGAGTTTGTTTCAGTGAAGGTGCAATGGAAGTACCGTTCAGTAGGGGAGGCAACTTGGAGACAGAGTCTGACATGCGTGCCAAGTATCCTCAACTTTTCGAAGCTCCAGGTACTTTCTTTTACTTTATGTTCGAGGACGAACATGGTTTTTAGTGGTGGATAATGTAATGACCCGGAAGGCCATTTTTCTAAAAAATTTAAATTATTTGTGTAACCGAAGTTATTTAATTGAAGAATAATTGTAGATAATTGAATTAATCCATAGTTAGTGGGCTAAAGTGTCTATTTATTCAAAACTCTATACTATTAGGGTCAGGTTTTAAAAGAATAAGTTAGTGGGTTTTATCAGTTTTAATAAACTATTAATTTAGAAAAGAGAAAGAGAGTGTGCAGCTGTTGAAAGAGAATAACGAGAAACGGAATGAAAATTTACCTGTGGCGGCGTCGATCACGAGTGCAGGTATGTGCTTTTAATGAATGGAAATTTTGGATGGATTACCTGTTGGAAAACTATATGCACAGCGGAAGCATATCAAGGATCTTTACTACTTACATGAATAATAGACAATCAATACCGTTTATGCTAGAACACATTAATCATGCTAGAACACATAAACAAACTAAAAGTTAATTCGATAAATACCTCTTGAAGCGTGAGCGGATACCTTCAAGCGAATCTCCAAGTTAAACGGATCTTCAAGCGAATCTACAAGATAGCTATGGTCTTCTACAGTGATCCCAAGTCACATCCGAACTCTCTCAATACTTGAGTGGGCAAGCATTGAATAGAATACTAATCATCATCTTTCTAGGTTAGGAGAATCCATATTTATAGAGATGTCTTCCTAATCCAAAAAGGACTAGAAAACCTAGTTTTTCTAGTAGACTAGAAAAACCCATATTATTCTTCCTTTTTGCATAGAAATAGGATTCTGAGTTTTAGTTAAATATGGGCACTATAGGGACCACAGAATTAATTACCGAGGCTTCCTATTATGGAAATAATTCCAAATAATTAATTTGAATTATTCTTACCATAATAAATTACAAATCATTCCACTAGAAATTCGTAATTGCACTCCTCTATTTCGTAATTTCCCATTAAACACTTATGTAATTCCCCATGTTAAGATTTCAGATATTAATCAATAAATTAAATTACTGACGAATTTAACTTAATGATTAATTTCCTTTAGAGCACTACTTAACTTATTTCATGTGTCGGATTCATAAATCCACTTGCAAGATTTGACACAATGAAAACTTATAAGTTTCTCAAAAAGGCATATCAATCAATCTCTATAACGAGACATGGATTCCATCAACTAACTTATTATTTCACCAATATATATTATTATCATCCAACTTACCAGGCATATTGACCCATCTCAGAATCTCACCTTTTAATAAATCAAAACGATAATTAATATATACAGATCATAATAGTTATATCAGGATTAAGAATATAAGTACATTTAATAGTTTAGAGAATATGTTTTTGTCAGTCAGTCTAAAACAACTATCTCTACTCGGTCCCGTTCAATACATACAAAATGTACTAGCACAAGAAGTTGGAACTATACCGTTCCCATAATCAGGACAAATTACATATAATCTTGTGCTACAATCGTACCCGATGGCATGTCCAATTTCCATCCTAGATTGTGAACCAAAACTTTATACTTATAAGAACCGATGATTTAATCCTCTGTGTATAAGCTAAAACTCTACACACTAAATCATCTACTATATAAGTAAATAGACACCATAAACGAATATATGATCTATTGAAATTGAGCAAATATTTATTCTCTAATAAAATATTATTTGTTAACACATGGTTAATAGTATATATCCCAACAATCTCCCACTTAGACTTTTAACCATCACAATTGTTATAATGTACTATATCTAAATGCATGGTTAATAGTATATACCCTAACAATCTCCCACTTAGATGTTTAATCTTGAAAATTGTTAGAATACTATGTCAAAACACATGATTAATAGTATATACCCTAACAATCTCCCACTTAGACTCTTAACTATGCATTTACAACTTTCGCAGGCATTCCTTTATTTCTTATCGAAAGAAAATTTACCAAGCTATTTTCTCATGCAATTTTGTCTAGTAGTGCTTCGTCGTAACAAATCGATTTTGTACTAGATCTTTAGAGACCTTATCATGAAACTCTCCAAGAGTTTACTTCTTTTCAGGAGCTCTATCATAAAAGTTCTCTCAAGCATACAAAACAACTCAATCTTCGTTATGATTCTCCCACTACGACTAAGTACTACTATTATAATCACACTTTCATGTTCTTAATATTTTCTTCAAAATCTTTCGATAATGAAACATTAACAACTTCTGATGAAGTGTTCTTTTAATTTGCTCAACATCACTCCAACTACTTGAGATAGTAGTTTTCTTATGTCTAGTAACGTTTCTCCCACTACTTAAGTGCAATGGGACGTCAATTCTGACATACCCATTAGATGTTCTTGAGCGTATGAATTTACAATTGACTTATTTGTTATATTTTTTTTTGTTCAATTCCCGTAAAGATAATTTACTTCTAGGAACATGGTTTACTAAAATTATCCTTTTCTAGAAATCAGAAAGTTGTGTTAACAATTGACTTATTTTCTTTAGGACATTATAATAAACCTTGTTTCATTCTTTAGGATATCCAATTAAACCACACATTCCGTTCTTAATTTCAATTTTTCTTATTCTCTCACTCAGCACATGTGCTGGACAATCCTATATCTGAACATGTCACAGATTAGACTTACGTCAAAACCAACTAGTTCTATAGTTGCTCAAGGTACTAATATGAAAGAAACTAAATTCAGAATGTAATATGTAGTTATTAGAACCTATCCCAAAAGAAATAAAATAACTAATAATAAGTCAATAATTAATCTCATAATCTTCATAAGCGTCTAATTCTTTTCTCTTCTACACCAATTTATTATAGAGTGTCTAGTGTAGACAATTGAAAGACAATTATTCTATAAGATAAGTGACTTATGAGCTAAGAGGTTTACGCCACTACAATCAGATTGTAGTGACTTTATATATTTTTCATGATAATACTTTCATGTGTTTTAAATATCTTGAGTTTATCAAGACATTTAGACTTATAAAACATCAAAAAATATATTCATATCACGAGTAATTTTCTTGAAAACTCAAAAACTCAAATTCACCTCTTGTCCATGTGCTCATTTATTACACAAATCAGAATAGATTAATTATAACTTATCACTACCTCTTAAATCCTTTTTAAGAGGAAAACTAAGGTCTCTTAGTCATTTTTCCTTCTAAACAAAACGTACATGTTGGTAGTGACTTCACTTTCAATGAACAGTTATGTCCATCAATTAACCAACCTCAAAATTCTATTCAGAATAAATGACTTAGACCCTAATGTACAGATAAGTCTCATTTAATTTAAAAGATGTTTTCCCTTATGAGACAGATTAGTATAATTTAATTCTCTCATACTTATAAAATAATCATGCATCAATATACCACAAGAAATAAAATATTTATCAAACTCAATGGTAGAAGAGTTACAAAAATATATTATATACTCATCACTTATTTGGTTAGAAACTGAAAAAATAATTTCTTCTAACATAAGGTACATACACAATGCATTCATTAAGTTAATATCTTATCTCTACCAAGAGAAAATCTTAAGTAGTGCTAAGTGGGTGTGTAAAGTCTATTGAGAATATGAGACACAATACTTTAAATAGATCATAATATTTCGAATAATCCCGAATAACAAAATTCAGGGCTCATTTATACATATATATCCATGCATCTCGAATAGCCAATCGTTGGGATTGGAGAACTACTCATGCAGTACACATGTACAATGACCGATTATTCACTCCATAAACTTATACAGACCTAATTCAGTTGGAGAATCTACTGTTAGTTTAAGTCAAGTGAAAATCCTCTAGTTACATTGATCCAATCTTATATTACTCAGTTTAGGAGAGTTAATATAGATTATCAAAACTAGACAATTAAATACACAGTGACTTGTATCAATTTCATCCGTTAGGGAGGAAGGTCTAAGCCAGCACATAAAACTAATACTTCACTACTATTTAATCAATTATGACCAAAAAATCATATAACGATCCAAAAAAAAATTAATTTCTTACTAGGTCGTTCTTATAAATCTACCAAATTTCAGATCAATTAGAGTTCTTTTTTTTTTCGAATTCCAAAACTATGATCAATTTGGTTGAAAACGTTGTTTGGTCATAATAGAATTTGAGATTTTTCCGCTCACTAATTCTTATCATATATCATCATTTTGTGAAATAGATAAATGAATTAAGAATAAAGAACAAAATTCTTAAATTCCAAAAGGTAAGCATGTTTATGTATACATTGAATATTAAAATTCAAAACACGCCTTTTAGATATCTATGCATCTTGAACAATAAATTTTGATTAAAAAATGACTACTCATGCAACATACATATATGGTGTCAGATATTCACTTCAACAAATTTAGAACAAAAGCCAACTCAGATGGAGAGTATATGTTAATTTAAGTCAAGTGAATATCATTATCCCTAGATCCATTGATCCAATCAAATATTACTCAGTTTAGTAGAGTCAATAGAGATAATCAAAATTAGAGATTATTATTTAATGACTTGTATTAATTTCATCCGTTATGGAGGAAGGTCTAAGCCAACACATGAACTTAATACTTCACTAAAATTTAGTCATCAAGACCATAGAGAACAAACTCTATCACCACTATATCATAGTCGAGTAATTTTTTGCTAAATTAATTTTTCAAGATACAAAAGTTATCTAAAAACATCATCTGAACGATCTCAAATTACCTAATCACTGCATAACAATAAGTATTTTAAATTTGATAGTTTCTGATGAACCTACTGAATTTCTGATCAATTGGAGTTCAAAAACAATATTTATCTCCAAATCTATGATCAAATTCAGATTCAAACGATTTATGAAAAAATGAATAGATCTACATCCTTATCATATATCAATTTATGTTAACTCATCATCTCTGATCATGTACCACATATAACATAAATAAAACCAATATAAAGAATGTCATTCATACTAAATCATATTTTAATTCCAAAGAACAACTTTAAAATCATTCTAACGACCTCAAAGAAAAATATAATCACATAGCAATGACTACTTTTTACTAGGCCTTTATTAATGAACTTTCCAAATTTCAGGTCAATTGAAGTCTATAAAAATATTTATTTCCAAATCTATGACCAAATTCAAATTCAAGTGATTTAAGCATCTTTATGAATTAAAACAATATGACTTACATTCTTATATCAATTCATGTTAAATACCATATGCAACCATGTTCCAAATTTAACATAAACATAATTGGTATAAAGAATGATCTTATCAAATATTCAAATCAAATTTTAATCTGACAAACTACCTAAACCCATTAGAACGATCTTTTTTATGGGACCATCAAATTTCAAGTCAATCAGAGATCATAAAATTCAAGACCACCTAAACTATGACCAAATTTGAAAAAGTAATTATTTTAGGCATAGTTAAAGATTAAAATAACTTGATTCATATTTCTATTTTGTTCTAATTATTTTCTCATGAGCATAAGGCCTACCATGTGTCTTTCCTTTACCTAAGACACACAACACCTCCTTATATCAAAATTGTTCCTTCAATTAATACACTTGAGATTTCAAGATATTATGTTTTCTCCCTTTTAGACCGGTGAAACCCTTTAATATCTCTCCTCATGAATTAATTAAGTGTTACTAGTATTTACTTAGAACAATTTAGATATGATACACTGAAAATATTTCAAAAACTCAAATAAATAGATTACTTTCGTGAATCCTATTTATTAATCAAAATCTTCAATTCATGTATTATAATCTCACATAAATAGAATATTAAGAACTTCTCATAATTTCAAATAAATAAACCACTTAATGGTAACTATTTATTAATATAATATTCTTAATATATATGAGTTAATCACGTGAGAAAGAGAAAAAATTATGGCCGTACAATAAATTCGTTAGGTCAAAGATCATTTTAACTTAAAGCATAAATCTCACGATAAAATTTACCCCATCAGTTAAACCAAAATTATAGGCCTAACTGTCAGGCATCATAATCCAAACCCTAATGGGTTGATGATGTCGAGTAATCCAATTAGCTCAATCAAAAATTGTTGCATAAACAACAACCTCATGAAGTAATTTATATTATATTGTAAAGACCAACTCATTCCATTAGCTAAAGTCAAATTTCACCCTTTACCTTTTATGATTCACATTACTGCCTCTTATTTATTTATTTATTTATAATATAATGTATAAAAAAAATAAGTTAGCCGCTTTAGTGAGGAAACACAATCATAAGGTAAAAGTATTTGATTTTGACACGGCGAATATATCACGATTGGACCATCCATGTTCTTGCCAGTCTTATGGCTTAACAAATTCCTTAAATGTCACACATGATATTTCAAAAAAAAATTACTAATCATGAACGTCGTGTATATGATAAAATATATACACATATCATCTTAATTATCTATTTAGATGCAAGCATGGCTCTGATACCAATTGTTGGAAAACAATATGCACAGCGGAAGCATATCAAGGATCTTTACTACTTACATGAATAATAGACAATCAATACCGTTTATGCTAGAACACATTAATCATTCTAGAACACATAAACAAACTAAAAGTTAATTCGATAAATACCTCTTGAAGCGTGAGCGGATACCTTCAAGCGAATCTCCAAGTTAAACGGATCTTCAAGCGAATCTACAAGATAGCTATGGTCTTCTACAGTGATCCCAAGTCACATCCGAACTCTCTCAATACTTGAGTGGGCAAGCATTGAATAGAATACTAATCATCATCTTTCTAGGTCAGGAGAATCAATATTTATAGAGATGTCTTCCTAATCCAAAAAGGACTAGAAAACCTAGTTTTTCTAGTAGACTAGAAAAACCCATATTATTCTTCCTTTTTGCATAGAAATAGGATTCTGAGTTTTAGTTAAATATGGGCACTATAGGGACCACAGAATTAATTACCGAGGCTTCCTATTATGGAAATAATTCCAAATAATTAATTTGAATTATTCTTACCATAATAAATTACAAATCATTCCACTAGAAATTCGTAATTGCACTCCTCTATTTCGTAATTTCCCATTAAACACTTATGTAATTCCCCATGTTAAGATTTCAGATATTAATCAATAAATTAAATTACTGACGAATTTAACTTAATGATTAATTTCCTTTAGAGCACTACTTAACTTATTTCATGTGTCGGATTCATAAATCCACTTGCAAGATTTGACACAATGAAAACTTATAAGTTTCTCAAAAAGGCATATCAATCAATCTCTATAACGAGACATGGATTCCATCAACTAACTTATTATTTCACCAATATATATTATTATCATCCAACTTACCAGGCATATTGACCCATCTCAGAATCTCACCTTTTAATAAATCAAAACGATAATTAATATATACAGATCATAATAGTTATATCAGGATTAAGAATATAAGTACATTTAATAGTTTAGAGAATATGGTTTTGTCAGTCAGTCTAAAACAACTATCTCTACTCGGTCCCGTTCAATACATACAAAATGTACTAGCACAAGAAGTTGGAACTACACCGTTCCCATAATCAGGACAAATTACATATAATCTTGTGCTACAATCGTACCCGATGGCATGTCCAATTTCCATCCTAGATTGTGAACCATAACTTTATACTTATAAGAACCGATGATTTAATCCTCTTTCCAACATTACCTGCATGAATACACAATATTATAACTATATATATAGGAATGTTAGTATATGATGGGTAGAAAGAGAAAGAAGACTTAATTTACCTATTTTAGAATTAGTAGTTATTTTTTTATAACTATGTGGTTGTTGTTAAAAGAAAAAAGATTGTCTGGGAATATGAACCAATGTAAATGGAAAATATTGTAGGTATATTATTATTATTTTTAGTTGATTTCTAATTGCCACATTATTAAATTGGAAATTAATGATTTGTTTATTATAAATGTTATGTGTATTGTTGGATCATTGGAAAAAGAAAAAAATAATAATAAATGTTGGTCATAAATGGATTGAAAGGAAATAGGCTTCTGCGTGGGTTCCTGGAAATTTTTGTGATTAGTTTTTCTTTTCTTTAGAGTACTATAAGGTGTTGATTGATGTGCATGTGTGGATAGCAATTAGGAAATTAGGAAGAGTACATCCGGTGGGTGCAAATGAATTTTTGGGATTCTGAGGTTGTGTTAGTTCCGTGAGTGCTTAGTTATTTGGTAAAATATTTATTATTATCACATTATGAGTAAAGTTTGGGTATGTAGAATAGATGATTAAATATTATATCTATTGACTCATACAAATTCGAATTATGATATTGAAAAAAAAAAGAATTGAAACATAACCATAAGCTTGAAACTTAGGAACCTGATTATAAATTTGGGTGAATTTTTAAGATTAAGATTAAACACATATTAATGGGGGTGTTGTTAGTTCCGAAATCTTATAGTGAATATATATACTTGGATAGGTTGCATCGATTCAGAAGCACAACGGAAAGGGAAGGCTCAAGTCCCGGGGTGATAATTTAATTGGCTAAGGCAAGTGAATTTCTAAACTCTTGTTAAGCGTATGAAATTCGTGTATTTCCTTGTGTGGAGTTGAGAATGATTTGGAGACTTGTTGCTTATTTGTTGGTGTTGTATTCCTTGTTGCAAATTGTGCTTTGTTATCAAATGGTTATCTCCTCATTTTTCATTTGAGCATGTCATTTGCATTGTATCTGAGACATGGTTGTGATAAGAGTTAAGTGATAAGAGGATGTACCATTTCGAGGGTCGTATCGCGCGCCGCGATGGATATTATATTTTGAGGGACGTATCGCGCCCCGCGACGGTGACTATTATCGAGGGTCGTGTCGTGCGCCGCGACAGATGCATGGACAGATATGTCCCCCATGGGTCCCAGACTGAGAGATAGCGGGTGTGTATCGTTAGGGAAGACATGCATCACTATATTGACATTGCATCTCATGGCATTACACATTTTTATTATTGATGAACTTGAACACGTATTTTGGTGATCTTGTGAGTGTTTCTCTGTGAAACTTGTAACTGCTGAATATTGAGTTGTTATTGAGAATGTGTAAACTGATAGAGTGTGGTCATTGAGTTGTGTGTTTGGTAAACTGTGAACTGTTAGGCTGTAGCGTGGAGGCTTAGATAGGGTGTAAGGAGTACCCGTATTTTTGTTCACTTAACTTGTGTTTAGAGGTTTGCTTGTTGGGTACCGCGTGGTTTGGTACTCACCCCTTGCTTCTACAAATTTTTGTAGGTTACGAGCCCGAATCTTCGTGATACCTCTCATTCTTTTCGTTTCCGAGGCATCTTGTGGAGGATTGTGAAGTAGCTGCTTGTCATCTCAGCGAACTTTCCTACTCCAGTTTATGACTTTGTTTTTACTTGAAAGACAACTTCATTTTAGACTTTTATTTTATTTCAGTTCTAAATTTACATTAGAGGCTTGTGCACGTGACAACCTGGTTTTGGGGATTGAATTGATATGACTTGGTTTCATAATAGAAATTGTTGTTGGATTGTTATTTACTTCCGCACTTGTTAGATATTGGGTTTTAGGCTGACTTGTCGTGGTGGGATAAGACGAGTGCCATCACACCCATTTTTGGATCGTGACAAAAATCTTTAATATATTGAAATTAATTCTTGCGCAATCATGATATAAAACTAATACAAAGTAAAATAAAAGTAAGTGTTACCTCTTGTAAAAATTATTTAACTAAAAAAAAGGATTCATACCACGAACTTGGAACCACAAATAAAATCTCGACTTCACTTTTGTGTGTGAGTGAAGGAAAAAAAAAGTAATTCACTATTGTCTAGTTTCGCTGGATTTTTTTTTTGATTTGTAGTGTTTTTCTATGTTTTTTTTTTGCGTGTGTATATAGGTATCTGTTTTTGTTTCTTTCTCTCTTTTCTCCTCCTCTCTATTGC
This sequence comes from Solanum sitiens, assembly GCA_016801875.1. NCBI lineage: Eukaryota > Viridiplantae > Streptophyta > Magnoliopsida > Solanales > Solanaceae > Solanum > Solanum sitiens. The sequence goes on along the minus strand of JABWTJ010000356.1, from coordinate 1,101,969 downwards.
TGATTTTTTCTCCCTTCTTTTTCCTTCTTTCTCCTTTTTTTGCAATGTGATGAGGGAGTATATATGTATGGTGGGGTTGTGGGTGATGTGGGGTTGTGGGTGATGTGGAGTAGTGGGTGATGGAGTAGTGGATGAGTGGAGTGAAATGAAATGGGGTTATGGGAGGTTATTATTATTATTATTATTTTAAATTAATAAGAAAATATTAAAATCAATGATTTATTTACTAAATTTTCAATAAATAAAAATAGAATATGCCTTAAAGTGTAACTTTATTTTTTGTTGTTTTCAAATCTTTTTAAAATATACTTACTAAAATAAAATATTTAATTTGTATTTATAAAAAATACTTAAGCTCTAAAAAGGGTATCAAACTTAAATTCGGTCAAAAATTACGTGTCTACAGTTTGCCCCTCTTTGACTGGAAACACGATGAGTTTTCAAACAAAGAAGTAGACAAAGTGACAAGTTTTAACCGAACTTTTATTTGAAAGACCAAAATTTGTGCGACCGAGTCCTTGTTTTGGACATCCTACATATCTCGAGTGATAAGGGAATCAGGTCACATGTAGTTCAAGGAGATGAAGTGATGAGTTGGAAGTTAAGTGAGGTTCCATCGAGGCTCCAGATCGCGGCTCTTATTCTTACATAAAAAAAAATTGAAAGCTAATAGTCAAAATAAAAACAAATGTACAAGCTCCTATCTATGCAGCTTTTCTTGAGTCTTCACATTAATCTTGACTTTAAGATATCATCTTGATTTTTGGGTGAATATCTTAACCTTGAATTGGAATGGAGGCTGAACTTGCCACTTAGACTGAGCTTTTGACATCCTTCAAAATAACAATTTGAAAAATGCTCTTGAATGGTTGCATGTTTTCTTGATCGAAAGTTGACTAGTAAAAGATGTGAGGAAGTTAGGCTGCTACATGCATTGAAGAAGCTAATTCTGACCATCATGGGATTAATCATTCTAAAAAAGAAACTTTGTTCTTGAATTTCAAATCCATGTTTCGCTTGAGGAAACCTGAAAACCATCACAAACAAAAGAAATAAACAAAATTTTTGCCCCAGTTTTCACTGAAAAAAATTTGTGGATTATTAGCAAATGTAAATAAAAAATATAAAACCAGACTAGGAAATGTTTATCCTAGGAGAAAATAAAACTAACAGTCTAGACTAGGAAGTGTTTATCCTAGGAGAAAGTAACCAAATCCCATTATCCAGGAGGGTCCTGCTAGTCCTATTATCCAGGAGGGTCCTGCTAGTTCCATTATTCAGGAGGGTCCTGCTACTCCCATTATCCAGGAGGGTCCTGCTACTCCCATTATCCAGGAGGGTCCTGCTAGTCCCATTATGCAGGAGGGTCCTGCTAGTCCCATTATGCAGGAGGGTCCTGCTAGTCCCATTATCCAGGAGGATCCTGCTAATCCCATTATTCAGGAGGGTCCTGCTAATCCCATTATGAGGACAATACCTTTTTAACAGAATCATCAAATAAAACCACAACACTATTTTTTTTTGCCCCAGTTTGGATCAGGAAAATATTATTTACACTATTAGTATGAATGAGAAATACTGGTACCAAAGAAAGAAAAAAATGAAATTAGAGAGTTTGTTCTCTAGAAATTAAAGATAATCAAGTGTTTGTTTCCTAAGATTAGAATGCAATTAGAGTGCTTATTCCCTAGAAATGTGAGTAATAAAAATATGACTCGGGATTTTAAATTGAGGTACTTCGTCACTCCTTTTAGTTTATTACTTTTTGATTATTTTTTTTTCAAAAATTGTCAAATGTCATTCCTTCAAGGATATAAAATTTTATTCTGTGAGACCGAGAGATTGCCTACGTAACTTGTGTACCAAGAATCAGGTCAAACATCGTTCATAAAAATCTAAAATTATTTTTATTGTCTTGATTTTTCCTACAAAAGACATCTTTTGAGAAATGAATCAATTCATGCTTGACAATGTTTTGACTTTAGTTGGTACCAACAATTAGCATGATGCATATGAGTCATCTTCAACTACTTTCAGACAAATTTGAGATCAACTTTGAGTAATCACTATAATTTCAAATGGTATCTCAAACATACTTAAATATTTACCTGAGTTCATATTGCCTAAGTTAAGGGATAAAATTATTCATATCTTCATGTTTCAAGTGCCCTCGCAACAAATGAAGTCCTACTTCGCACAATAGAAGTGTTTCGATCTTAGGACGTTTTATATCAAAGTTGATCGCACTCGAAAAGATATTCAATGTATGAGATTGAGATACCATATGCTTGGCCCTTATGTAAGTATCCATTGATGTGAAAACACACAAAATGGGATCAAATAGGACTTGTTATTGGCTTGTAATGTAGGTTTGGAGAAATGTAGAATATTCATTTGGGGTAAAGTAATTATTTTCTCCTTAAAAATTTGCACAACTTTCAATATTTTTCATTTTCGCATTTGATCGTTATTTTCTTGAAATCTTTTTCCCATTCATTTTTCTTTCCTTTTTTCTTTTTCTCTCCTTTCATTTTTTATTCTAGCTTTTTGTCATTTTGCTTGAACTTGCACATACTTGTTCTTTTCACTTTGATGTCCAACTTAGGTCTCGACGCTGTGTATCTAATTGATAGTACATAAATAGAGGTGAGATCCAGAAAATAGTGCATTTATGCACTAAAAATGATATATGTGAAGTTGTGGTTATTCAAATAAAAATGTCTCAGGCTCGAAATGGGAGTCCTATGAATAACATGTCATTTGGAAGGCTTGAAAGGCACAATCGAATAAAAAAAAATATAATCATTTCCCAAGTTAAATGTTGCTCACAATTTCACTTTAACCAACATTTAGGCCAAGCTCTAGATCAAAAGTCATTCCATTGAATTTTATATCTAAATCTCAGCACACCATGCACAGGAAACAATGAGGTTGAATTTGTTTTAACCTTAACTTTAAGCAAAACAGTTTCTCAAATATAACATAAATATATCAAGAGATACCAAAAGAAGTCTACAGGTCATCACAAAGTTAGTCCGTCTTGTCTGATAGTTAACATTTTATTATTTTTCTTATGCACACTTCTAAGAGTGTTGGTACCACCAAGTCAATATTTTTCTAAATTAAAAAAAAATCTTTTTGCCCAGTTTTTGTGATGAGGATTTTTTATTTTTTTTTAGGTTGGACCGAACCTCAAAATAAGGCTGCCTACGTATCTTGTCAAAGCAAGAATCAGGTCTGCGTAGTTCAGGAATATTGTAAACACAACATTATTTTTTATAAGAAATACTTCTCTCTTTTTTTAGTTTTTTTTCTAAGATCACCGAACCCGAGGAGGGTTGCCTACGTATCTCATTGGGGTGAGAATCAGGTGTGCGTAGTTCGTTAAAATCTTACCCTTTTTATTTATTTCTTAAAAAAAATATGTATTTTACCTTTCGAAAACTATTTTTATTTTGGTCATGTTGTTGTAAAAAATACAAATGTTAAACTTTTGAGTTTTACAATATTTATTACATTTTGAGAAATTTTTTTTTACTAATTTATTCAAACGTTGATCGGCATTCAAATAGTATATTTGTAACATATAACACATAAATTTGAATCCAATGTTGAGCCACATTAAATTAAAAATGCATACGAAGCAAATAAAGTGAATTTTATTAAGGATAATAAATGTCTGAGACCTGTTTTACTAAGTTTAGCAACCTAATGGAATAGGTGTCTAGACTGACTGTAAAATGAGTGGACAACTCAAGTCGAAAAGGAACAGTTTACCGGTAGCAGGGCTTTCCGGCCTCACTGTTTATCCTTCTTATCCTAAGATGTGTTGCTATAGAATTCTTCCCAGGAGCATTGTCGCATCTCTGATATCTCATGGTTCGGGAGCGTAATCGCATCTCCGAATAAAGTATCTCAGAAGACTCAGATGGATGTGTATAGAAGACAATTTATATTGAAATTCAAACAATATCATAGCGGTAAACAAGCAAATATATACCACATTAATATAACAAACACAATAAATTAATAACAGTCTTATACAAGTCAAAATTTACAAGCTCGAATTCTGGTTAGTTCCCCAGCGGAGTCCCCATCTGTCACACCCCTATTTTTTCTCTATAGCTTGTTTTGAAAGAAAAGAGTTTTTCCAATTAAAGTGACATTTTGAAAAGGGATTATTCTATATTCAGAGTCGCCACTTGGAATTGAAATACGGTGTCCAAGTCACCTTTTTTGCTTAATCCCTAATCAAAAGGAAATGACTCTTTGTTTGGTCTGCGAATCAGAAATTCGGGTAAGAAATTCTGTTGACCGAAAGGAAGGTATTAGGCATCTCTCGAGTTCCGTGGTTCTAGCACGGTCGCTTTATTGACTTTTTATATGACTTGACTTAATTTTGAATAATATATTATTTAGCTTAATAGTAAAAATGTCGTTTACCCTCATTCTATGATTTATTTAAATATATTAAAACTACCTTATTTTATTAATCTATGCCCTTTAACTAAAAATATATATACGCATATAAATTAAAATCAAACAAAGTAGAGTAAAATAAGATATTCTTTATTTTTTACTTTTTCTTTTATTATTTTTTTGTTACGTTTCTTTTTCTCTTTTTACCTTCTCATCTTTCTATTATTATTATTATTATTATTATTATTATTATTATTATTATTGTTGTTGTTGTTGTTATACTTTCAAGACTTTATTTACTTTTTATGTTTGTTTTTTTATTTTTTTTTTATTTTTTTGCACAAAGCCTTAAAAAAAATATTTCTTCTTTTTCATTAACACGTTGTTTTTTTAATTAAAAAAATTATTTTTTCATTATTTTTTTTTCTCTTTCTCTCTTCCTAAATTTTTGTTTCTCGCTTCCTAAATTTTTATAAGTAATGTTCTATTTTATTTTATTTTTTCGTTTTTTCATATTTTCCGTTTATAACATTTTGTTTGACTTTCTATTAAACATTCCTCTTACTTCTTTTTTTTTAAATAAAATAATATATATTTATAAATCTTTTTTTCCTTACATCTGTTTCCCTTTTTTGTTTTATATTTTCTTTCGAGATTTTGTACATTATATTATTGTTTTTATTTTTATTTTTATTTTTTCTTATCCTAACAAGTTTATTATTATTATTTTTTGTTAGCACCCGAAAGATCAAGACAACACACATGTTATAACATAAAACATAATTTAATATTTTCTAAGCATTACCAAACAAATAATTCATTCAAATTAGAAAGACACGAACATAAATATTTTGATAATTAATTATGGAAAACAACGAGGAATGGACTCCATGTGAGAAATACTCACGTGTCATACAACATGTTCGGATATATTTCGGTACACAACATTAATAATATTAACATATTAAACACATACGAAATCTGAAAAAACTTCAATATATTGAAATTAATTCTTGCGTAATCATGATATAAAACTAATACAAAGTAAAATAAAAGTAAGTGTTACCTCTTGTAAAAATTATTTCTCTAAATAAAAGGATTCATAAACCACGAACTTGGAACCACAAATAAAATCTCGACTTCACTTTTGTGTGTGAGTGAAGGAAAAAAAAAGTAATTCACTATTGTCTAGTGTCGCTGAATTTTTTTTTTGATTTGTAGTGTTTTCCTATGTGTTTTTTTTGCGTGTGTATATAGGTATCTGTTTTTGTTTCTTTCTCTCTTTTCTCCTCCTCTCTATTGCTGATTTTTACTCCCTTCTTTTTCCTTCTTTCTCCTTTTTTTGCAATGTGATGAGGGAGTATATATGTATGGTGGGGTTGTGGGTGATGTGGAGTAGTGGGTGATGGAGTAGTGAATGAGTGGAGTGAAATGAAATGGGGTTATGGGAGGTTATTATTATTATTATTATTTTAAATTAATAAGAAAATATTAAAATCAATAATTTATTTACTAAATTTTGAATAAATTAAAATAGAATATACCTTAAAGTGTAACTTTATTTTTTGTTGTTTTCAAATCTTTTTAAAATATACTTACTAAAATAAAATATTTAATTTATATTTATAAAAAATATTTAAGCTCTAAAAAGGGTATCAAACTTAAATTCGGTCAAAAATTACGTGTCTACAATATGTATATAGGTTAAATAATTGTATATTATACATATGTATTTGTATATCCTGACGAATTATACATATACAAACGTGACTAATTATATAAACTCGAAGTAAGTCCACGTAATTATTGTATAATGCTAGTCGCGAGTAGTAATTATAGCAAACTATAACTATAATAAGTAATTAAATAATATAACTTTGCTTAGCCGCATAATTTTCCCTTTTAATATGCTTATTAAAATTATATTCAAGTGGTTTTTTCAATTCCTTGGTTTCATACATGTAAGAAGTCAAGCATGATAGTCTAATTACTCATCATAATGCATTACTTTTGTCCGTTGAAGTTTGGCTTAATCTTCATTGTTTAGTATTCATAAATGTTGCTAGAATGTTAGATTATTTTTGTTGGTCATTGTGTTTTCCTGGCAGAACAAGTAGTGGTCAACTATGACCATTACTCCTCCGTATGGAAATCTCATTATTATTCTTCTATTATACCTTATAACCTATGCAACTCCTAAGTTCGTTATCTTCACTATTTACTATCCCATTTTCTTATTATTCATTGATAGGAAGACTTTCTCAACTATAAATAGTGGTGGTCTTCATTTGGTTTAGGAACACAAGAAAAATATAGACGGAAAAAAGTTAGTCAAAAAAGAAAGTTCTTATTAGTTCAATGGAGGTTTTCTATTTGTGGAGCTTTGAATTCAACTCTTGTCCAGAATTGTTAAGTTATACTTTGTGTTAAGGTTGTTGTATCCTAGAGGGGACAAGTCAAGAAGGACTATTGTTGGACCGGTAAAAAAGTTTGTTGTAGTGTGCTTGAATCTCCTTAAAGAGAGCGAGATATCCGCGCCTCATCCTGAAGAGATTTTATTTCTTCATTTCACTTTCAGTTGTAATCTTGTAATTTTTTGTCATTTTGTAATTTTTCAATAACAATTTTAAGAAGATTCTTAATGGCTACAATTGAAAAAACCGCGGATGTCAAGATGGGAGACCTTAACAAGCTATTTGGGTTCAATGTAACTATTTCAAGAGATGGAAGGGTAAAAAACTTTTCCACTTAAGTGTTCTCAATGTTTCTTATGTGTTAACTTACAAGAATTATAATAAAGTAGACATCACCTCTATGTATGATGATGAAACTATTTCTCATCTAGAAAAAAGTGACAAAGTACGATGATGATTCCTGTAAGTGTCGATATTATATTCTTAAGTGTCTATCTGATAATTTTTATGATTATTATGATCGAACTTATTCTAGTGCAAAAACTATTTGGAAAGCATAGCAGAGTAAGTATGACACCGAAGAGGCTGGAGCGAAAAAAATATGCGGGTAGTAGATCTTTTTCGTTTCTAAATGATGAACGATAAATCAGTGATAGACTAAGCTCAAGACTTTGTAATGATTGTTAGAGAGCATAGGTCCAAAGAGGTTAAAATTGGAGATAACGTTATTGTTACATAGTAGATAAACTTCCATCTTCTTAGAAGAAATTTCAAAAAACTAATCATATGATGACTTGGTGTAAAAAAAATGCACTATTTTTCATTCCCTCCCTATGATGTTAGTGCATTGTTTCCTGTAGTAAATTGTGCAGGTTAAGTTTTCAAAAATACTCTTAATAAAAATTTGTAGCTCGTATGGGTGTAGTGTTAAACTTACATGAGCACTCTCGACAGATTTTACCTATGTGAGTGTGAAAGTAGATCGCTTCCTATGAAAACTGGACTTATTCTCAAAAGCATTCATGAAATCGGGATAGCACAAGGCCGTAACGTGCTCGCTTTTAAAGCTCATGTCAACACCTTGATTATTGTGTGTAAGTAGTGATATTTTATTTTCTTTAACCAATTATAGTTCAAGTTTGAGACCACTACGACTCTGGAGCAAAAGTTACTGTTTCACTAAGTGAAGGTTCAATGTAGAGCACACCTTCATTATGCATAGCAGTCTTCCTTCAGCTGATATACTCTCTTATATAATATTAAAAATGAGTGGGGGATTGTTGGTTTTGGAGCATTTTAATATTCTTACAAAACTATATTGAAGTGGCTTTTCCAATTGCCACACCCTTAGAGCACACCCTAGAAGATATGGCACTATCGTAGTGCGACGAGACGTACTTGACCTCACAGAGGTCTTGTACAAGCCCTTGACATCATTCATTGCATACATGTATGAAAAGTAGTGCGGAATTGAAACTTTTCACATGAAATATCTTAAAACATCTTTCATATTAAAATCATAGAAAACATTGAGTCCAACATATGTCAATCTTAGACTCAAGAATATTTGGGACACGGCCCATAAAATATGAAATATAGAATTACTTAGTCTATTACAATACTTGAATAAAAGAAGTCTAAAAATGGTTATGCCCTCGAGTCAAGTGAGGACATACTTCAACTTTGCTTGAACGGTTTCTAGATTCCAAGCTTGCTTCAAGACACTTTTCACCTGCTAACCACACCTTTAGAGATAGACAAAAAGTATGGAATTAATACAATGCATGTACTAAGTATGATTTAATGTATAAAATCATGAGAAACAGACATTTATGAGAAATATGCTCTTTTTTATTAAAACATCACATTAAAAGTATAAGAACCACATTTAAGCACCAAACATCACATTAAAAGTATAAGAACCACATTTAAGCACCAAACATCACATTAAGAACACAATATAAGTCATATGCAATTTATACCAATTTAGTAAACATTACAGTGAAGTGAACTTCACTATAACTTCCAATAAAACTCACACCTTACAATATAGCATCAATAACACTTACCAAACACATAACTGTGAGATCCTCCTACCAAAGGTTATTCTAAGACTCACTTGAGTGAGTTGTGAAGCGACTGCCCATACAATCCCTTCACACACACCTAAGAGATCCTTTAGACTACCTAGGATAAGATCATTCTCACTTCATTAACCAACTTTCCTATCTAGAGTTATTCTTAAGACTTCCCTAGGTAAGACATGAAGAGACCATTCCTATGCTCCCTCCACATCTTAACTAGGCAATCCTTGAAGTCACTCTAGACTAGTACTTATTCATTAACATGCTTTCTAACTTAAGTCATTATATTCATTAGTTTATTTAATAGGCATTCAACACATAAGGACATTCAAGTAATGGTCTTGGAGAAGACTTAGGGACTCACTCACTAACATCTTCAAAGTCTAATCGTGCAATGTCTAGATAGCGTCCCATACCACCACCTAAACTTGATAGAACTTCTCCAACACTAGTAGGTATCCCATATGATGAGAAAAGGCAATAACCGACATAGACCATACTAGCTATGCATGGAATCCGAAGTCATGAACCTACTCCGATGGAGGGTTTTTCTACTTGCCAATGGTACAACTAGGACACATCCCATGTAGGCACATAGATAAGAAATATCGAGGGTTTCTTTGTTCTCTAAAGTCATCTTAGTTAGAGCAACTTCCCAAGTATACTCACTCGGTGCTAGCCTTTGTTCTCATAGAGTATTTCAATAAAGGAGTATATGAAGAGGTTCCATATCTAGTTCAAAACTCCATCACATTACAATTACCAAGGAGGGTTCACTAAGGCTACCTACAATGGGCAAAAAGATAACTCAATGACTTTCCTAAGGATGATTTCATACCGTTCCATCCAAACAACCTTAAGTCCACATTCACACAAGAAGGATACCATTACGACTTTCAAGTTCAAGGATATGATAATCTTACATCTAGGATGAAGGTTCCACATAAAGGACCTTCTTAGCTATGTTCAAGGTCACATGTCAATCACACATACAAGACTAAGGAGATTTAGCATACTAAGTCAAGAAATCATATTCACATTATACATGTATCAAGTAAGGGACAAAAGTCTACCAAAACAAGACACACACATACTTCACCATACCATAAACATAGTATACTATTCTAGAGCACCTAGGGAAAACCAAGTCAACTATAGGTCACCCTATACACTACTATAGAACCACCAATATAAGCATCATAAGACTTATATAACCAAGTAGGCAGAATCATGCATCAACCCTAAGACTACACACATAAGGACATAGTCATAGTCTAACATGATCACCTAATGTCAATAGAAGAACACATACTTCCACCTTACTCACATGTAGATAGATATGATCATACATCACATAAATCAAATACACAAACTATCACAATATATCAAGTAATGCCAACAAGGTCATGTTCATCATAGTGCATAAGTAATGCCGGCGAGGCCACATAATTCACAAGTAAAGCACATAACACCGCCACCATAAGTGGACCATACCAATCATAAAAATAATTCAAGACCTAAATTGCATAATATAAAGAGAGTTAGGTCAGCATACCACCAATCCACTCTCACCACTTCAATCCATAGCCAAATCATCCAACACAATACCCAAAGGCCCTTACCCATGGTCATGATGATCAATTCAATTCAATAATTACAATAAACAATAAATCAAAGATCATACAACATGTATTTATGAATTTAGGGCAGTTTACTAACAATTCTAACATGATTCTATCATAATTCAATATCCCTAATCAAACTACATAAGAATTCAATAGCATTAAGACATAATCAAGTCACCCACAAAGTAGTCAAAAACTAGGGTTCATGAATTGCATGGGTTCATAGAGTTTTTAGGTTAAAATCATCAAATTAACATGAATTCAATCAATATACAATGATTCAAAACGTTTTATGCAAGAACCCATGGATAGATATCAAAATTGGACAATTTCATCTTTGAAAGACTTTGGAAATCACTTTGAGGTTCGGCTCCTTGAAGAAAAGAGATTCAATGATGAAGAACCATACCTCAATTGATTCTATACCATGAATTTGATGAATAATTGATGAAGAATCACCAAACAATCTTCAATCCAAGCTCTATCTTGAGTTTTGGCTTCAATGGAGTTCTAGAGAGTTTCTTAGAGATTTTGGGTTTTGATTTGGAATAATGAATTCATCTAGGTGTTTAGGACTTATAAACCCACTTGAAATACCCAAAACACCCTAGAAAACTTCCCACTTATTTATTTGGACTTGGGGTGAATTTATCAATTCACCCCAACACTTTACACTGAACCTGCGCACAGTTGCAGGCACCATCGACGGTTGCCCATCGACGGGGCATTGGTCCCTTGACGGGCCATTCTGTTTGACCGTCGATGAGTTCAAAGACTTGCCTTTGGGAGCTTAAGCTCCATAGGATAAGTCCTGACCTACGCCTCCCACCTACGGGGAGTCATTCCACCTACTGGGCGTCGATGCCCTCCGTAGGTGAGGCTGCTCTGGACAGCCTTGGCCCAAATGATGGGTCCTTCCTCAAGGACCCTTGGTTGGTTCTTGGGGAGTTTTACCCGGACGTTTCCAACTCGAATATGATAGTATACAAGTTTAGGACCTCTCACATCAATTTCATCCAAAACGAACACGTAAAACTGGACGAAATATACTAAGACAGACAAGGACGTTTCAAGGCAAACCGTTCGAACGTCATTGACGTTCTTGGACGTTTGACCTCCAAACTTCACGAAACTTTAACCACTGCCTCCTAACCTCATTATAACCCATTTAGGACTTCAAAACATCAAGAAACAAGTGTTAGGCTCTAGTTTCACCTAAGTCGTTTTAGAGGTGTTACACCAATTCCTTGGTTTCTGTAAGAAATCAAACATGATAGCCTAATTACTCATTATAATGCATTACTTTTGTCCATTGAATTTTGGCATAACTGTCATTCTTCAATATTGATAAATTTTGCTAGAACGTTGGGTTATTTTTGTTGGTCGTTGTGTTTTCTTGGCAGAACAAGTGGTGGTCAACTATGACTATTACTCCTCCGTATTGAAATCTCATTATTCTTCCTCTATTATACCTTGTAACCTATGTAATTTTTAAGATCATTTATTTCCTCTATTTACTATTCCATTTTCTTCCTATTCATTGCTAGGAAGAATTTATCAACTATAAATAGTGGTGGTCTTCATTTGGTTAAGGAACACAAAAAAAATATAGACCGGAAAAAGTTAGTCAAAAAAGAGATTTTTTATTAGTTGAAGAGATGTGTTCTATTTGTGGAGCTTTGGACTCAATTCTTGTCCAGAGTCTTTGAGTTATACTTTGTGTTAAGGTTGTTGTATCCTGGAGGGGACAAGTCAAGAAGGACTACTGTTGGACCGGTAAAAAATTTTGTTGTAGTGAGTTTGAATCTTCTTAAAGAGAGCGAGATATTTGCGCCTCAACCTGAAGAGATTTTATTTCTTCATTTCATTTTAAATTGTGATCTTGTATTTTTTTGGTTATTTTATAATTTTTCACTAACAATATCAAATTTCAAGTTGAATTGAAATTTTTATGATGACACACTAATTTTAAAATATAATGAAAAGTATTATGAATAAAGAAGAAAGAATATAGTTTTAATTGTCGAACAGGTGATGAGTGAGGTTCACACGAACAAATTCACTAGTGTGATGTAAAAAGGGTGCATGATTTTAATTAGGAAGGTTGTTGGTCCAACTAGATCTTCGGATCAGAAACAACAATCAGGTGGTGTGGATACATTGAATTGATTTCATATATTTTGGGTAGTTGGAAAATTATACTATTGTGTAACATAATTGAGACAAATAAATTCACTAGTGTGATTAAGAAGTAGATTGAATTAATTGATTTAGTTGGGACTTAGCAGTGGTATGAAAGTGCAAGTGCATTTATGGATTAAAGAAGATAAATAAAGTATAGTTGAGTCACCCTTACTAACAATAGGGTAAAACTTACATGTAGTGTTGACATCAAGCCAATACATGCATGACATTTGTTGAAATTTATAGTTCATTTTACTTAATCATAATTAATTGACATGTGTTTTACTTCATTAAATCATGTAATAATGAAAATCTTATTGGCTTGGTGTAAACACTCGGTTCAGGTAATTTTTTTCTCTGACAATAACAATGACAGCGATGATGTTCAGAGTCACTCTCAACCCCATTGTTTTTTCCAACAATAGGAGATTGAATTGTTTAGGCCATTAATTTGCATTTGCCTCACTCTACATCTTCACTCCACCTTGACCTTCCCATTTATCATGTCAAACAGGTTAGCATTTCATATTAAGACTCTTATATTTATCAGATTAGGACTCTTAGGAATGTCTAGTGTATTGATGTATAACTAGGACTTGTAGTATATCTAGGATTCTTATATCATTGTTGTAAATATATGTAATGCAAACTCCTGATATTCAACGAGCTATTATCAAAACTCTCTCATGGTATCAAAAATCCAAATCTAGCCCAGATATTTTTCTGTCTCTTTCCTTGTTTTCGTTTCAGCCATGACTACTCAGCCTCTTTCTAGCTCGAAATCTCTTACTTCAACAGTCTCTTCTCTTCCAATTTCTACACCTAATATCACTTAATTAGTTTGATCAATTCTTTTACCAAAAGTTGTGTCTCTTGTCGTCTTGGAAAATCTCAACATTTTCTTTCAATTTACTTGATCATTATAGTTCTTCCCCTTTAGAAATTATTTACTCTGATGTCTGACAATCGCCTATATTATCTTATTTAGGCTTTCAATATTATGTCATACTTGTGAATTATTTCTCTCGTTTTACTTGGCTTTATCCTATGAAAAATAAGTCTGAGGTTTTCATACACTTTTGTGCTTATCAAAAATTGGTTGAAAAACTTTTTAATAGTAAAATCAAAACCTTTCAAAGTGATGGAAATAATTACAATAATTCATTTTACCATAAGTTATGTAGTTTCATATTAATGCACGATTATGTCGTCATTCTTAATATTAACCTTCATTTCCTTGCTCTTTTACATTAAAACTTGCTCCGAGTTCGTCATGAACTCACATCTCCTCTATTTTCATCACCTTATTGGGCCAAAGGCCTAGTGTTACCTCTTATCGAGTCAGCCGAGGTAATAGAACGGAAGTATAGGGCTGGAAATCCAGATTGCAGGTGTCAGAAAGTCCTAAGATGGACTGTATACATTCAGTATACACTGTATACGTTCATCATATATCAATATACAGGTCGGAAACATGGGAATATAAGACTAAGGCGAAATACAGGTGTCCAGAAGCAAGATATATATAAAAAGAGCTGATATGTACGCTCATATATATTGATATACGTCCAGTATATACGCAAAAGCGAAAATGGCTTGGAACAGGCCCAAATAGTGCAGCTGGCCCAAAGTTTCTGGGCAACAATAGGCCCAAAAGATTAAATCTTTCTCTCCCTCTCTTTATCATTTGATTGCATTATTTTATTTTAACTCTAATTTTAAAATATAAAAATAACACTCCATACACATTTAAGACGATATATATCAAGTTATAAACATACTCTTTAAAAATAAATTACTTATAGCATATTATTATCAAGTTATAGCATATCAATTAAAAATATTTAAAAAATATTTAATTAAAAATAAATTATGAGTAATTATGTAAATAATAATTAATTAATATGTTTAAATATTTTTTTTAATCTTTCAGTTATCTTTTTTAAAACAAACTCTGAAATTTTTACAGATTAATATTACACTTAACTTTTATAGTTTTTAAAATAAATAATAAATTATTATTAATTAAAGTTCAAATTATAGTGTTACCTTTTTAAAACAAAACCTAAATATTAGGGATTTGATTTTAATTAAATCCCTACTTTACCGTTGTTCAATAACTATCCACCCCACTACTCCCTATATCCGATCACCATTCAAACTTACCCAACACGCCTAAATCTTTATTTTCCCCAAATCGTCCTAAATCATCATCTTCACCAGCAATTCCTAAATCGTCATCACTGATCATCTTCCCCATTACGACTGATTCATCCCCATTCCCATCACAGATCCTCAAAGAAAGAATCAGAGATACAACGCACAAAGAAACCCAAAAAAGTTGTCAAGGTCAGTAAAAAAAACTATTTTAAATTTTGGTTAAAAATATTATATGTAAGTGAGTTTAATTTTTTATTTTATTTGGCAATCGTATAATATATGAAATTTGTATGAGTTTTGTATAAATTGCTATTTTTGTATTGTATAAGAGTTTATTCATTATTTTACTTGACAATTGTTTTTATGTATGAATAGTATATGAGTTATGTATTAATCCTGTATGAATTGAATTTACAATGTTGTATGCGAACACTTTGAATTTTTTAAAAAATCTAATATGTATTAATATTGTTTGAATTATGTATGAACTGATGTATTTAGTTTATATGGTTTGTGTATGAATTGCATTGACTGTCCTTTAATATGGCAGTGTATCTATGATTTTTCTATGAAATTATATATTGTATGAATTATGTATGAACTGATGTATTCAGTTTGTATGATTTGTGTAAGAATTGCATTGACCGTACATTAATATGGCAGTGTATCTACAATTTTTTTATGAAAATATATATTAAGCTAAAAGTATTAATTTAGTTTTACCAATTTTATATGAGAAGAAGGTACAAACACATTTGTCTTCATGTATCAACATGAATGTGTTTGCTGATCTATTGACCTTCCTCGGTCAAGACAAGTTCCAACAATTTTTACAGGAAACACCTTTTGATTTTTTTTATGATTTACATAACTTAAAAATTCAATGTCAGTTGTTACGCCATATTTTTCTTCTTGAAACAGAAAATGACATAGATGACATGCTTGTCATAAACGTAAATGGTACAGAGTTAAATTTTAAATTAAAAGAATTCGTAGTTGTGACCTGTCTGAAATCTGGACCAATTTCTGATTTTTTTCTGATCCCTCTGTTCCAAATAGAATTGTTGCAGAAACTTTCAGAGATATGGAGAAAGTCCCCAAGTCAAATTTTTACCACAAGTTTAGATTGAAAAATTTTTGGGAAGAGGATGACCGTTTAAAAATTGGAATTCTGTATTTCATTTCTTCATTTCTGACTGCTTCAGACCCTTCATAAACAACAATTCCTAAATTATATTTTGATTTAGTTGAGTCTGGCCAGTGTGCCACATTTCCATGGGCGAATGAGAATTTTAACTTAACACTTAAAGTGTGCAGTCAGAAGTTAAAAAAAAATCCTTCGTCATGTAAGTTCAGCCAGTTCCATATAGCATTGCAGGTATGATTTTATGAGTGTTGTCATCCATTTGACAACACAATTGTTATCCATACTTCAGATCGCACACCGCATATCCTGAACTGGAAGATAACAAATAACGTTATTTTTTTGACAATTTGAAGAAAATGATTTTCAGAACACATGGCAATTAGGTTGTTTTTTTTATTGAATGTTATTAAAGTAATTATAAATTATTACACATTCTCATATTTTTCTTTGCTGCAGCATAAATACAGAAATATGATTTTTACTGAAGAAGAGTTAAATGTCATGGATGACACCATTTTAAATCAATCTCCCAGTCACCATCATTCGGAAGAGCAAGGAACCTCGGAAAAACATGGCGTTGATTTTTAACAAAAATATGTAGAGTTGAAAACTGAGATTGCAGAGGTAGAAATACAAATTTATAATTAAAATTGTTTTTAGATATTACACTATACATATCAAAACTTATTACTTTTAATAAACAGGTTAAGGCGGAGCTGAAAGATCTCAAAGTCACTGTTAGTTCCAATCTAATTTTAATGAACTAATATAATTACTCTATATTTTATTTTATTATTTTTATTTTTATTTTATACACTGATAAGGTTGACAAACACATGGCTGAAATCAAGACTTACGTCGATAACTCGACTAAGCTGATAATTGAAGAGATTAGATTGTCAAGAGGTCAACCAACACCAGATGCACAACATGTATGAATCAATGTCTTTTATGTGTATGCATGTTGTTTGATCATTGTATGTATTGATATTTTATTGCACTTATATTTACATTTATTACCAGTGTATGACTTTTAAATGAATAACAGAAATTTTTTTATATATAGATGTGAATAATGTATAGATGTTGTATTAATTATGTATGAAAGTTTTTTATATATGTATATGAATAATGTATAGATGTTGTATTAATCATGTGAAAGAGTTTTTTTAAATATATATGAATAATGTATAAATGATGTATTAAATGTGCATGAAAGTGTCTTTTTTTATATATATTAACAATGTTTAATTGTGGCATCACCTTGTGTATAAAATTAACTTTTATATATATATATATATATATATATATATATATATATATATATATATATATATATATATATATATGAACAATGTATAAAAGTTTTATAGAAATGCATGACAACACGCTTTTCATACATGTATGAATTCTGTTAATTTCATTCATACAAAAAAATCAGAATATATTGACGTTGTCTGAAAATTAATATCAGGATGACGTCACTCACAATGTTGCACAATCTGCTAAAGATTCAACGGGTATGCCGTCTATTTCAATGGACGAACACGTCCACATGCCAAACACCGATGGTATGATATACACATTATTATGAAATGTATTTCAATTTAAAAATTTATTTTTACATAACGATTTTTATCTTATGTACATGAAGCTCAAAAGTCAACTGGTGGTTTTTTCAACGCTGACGTACCTGTATCATCAACTTCAAAATCACCAACGTTGAATGATTATCCTGATTTTACTATGACACAAATCATCGCACTTGATCCAATTCTAAATGCTACCACGACTCCAAACGTGCAACCAAGACATAAGAATCCCGGCAAATATGAATCTTCTCCTTATATTAGACTGTCGGAAGGCGAAAGCAGTTCAAAGAGAGTACCTATATTCTTCCCAATCAAACATCCATTCAAAAATCACAATGGGTTTGATGTTCCAGATGACATGAACGAGGAGTTCAACCAATGAGTTATCAAAGATGTTTCAAACAGGCGTGACAGGTATAAATGTCTATAAATGAATTTATTTTATTTAAATTCACAATTTCAAAATTTATACAATATCTTTTGCAATATTCACAGGAAAACAGCATATTCAAAGGTTAAAAATACATTTCATCCTCAAATGGACTTTGGTGTTGTCAAAATTGCAAGAAAGGATTTTGTCCATATAATGAGTCAACCAGGCAGACTTTGGGAGGACGGGGTAAGACATAATTTGATTCAATATTGAAGAATTATTTTATAACACTTGAATAAATTTTATACAGTAAGTTAGTATTTGTCTGAATTCATGTTAATTGAGTTATGTATTGTTTTAATTTAATATAGTATGAATTGTGTATGCATTGACGTATGTATTGAACTATTAATATACATAATTCAGTAAAATATTTTATACATATAATTCATTAATATAATATGATATATGTATGCATTGATGTATCTATTGAAATGGTTATGAAACATGTATATATATTTTTATTTGTATGATTTATGTGTGAATTGGGTATGAAACTTGTATATACCTATTTTATATATAATTTTTGTATGAAGTATCGATTGTGTTTTATTAATGTTTTTTTGTTTGTAACAGCATATTAATACAATTATGTATTATCTTTGAAAGAAGGCAAAATACTTCCAAATAGTAACTTCATACAGTACTGTTGACTGTTGGTTTATGACGTGGATTGATAACATTGAGAAACAATGGAGACAATCAGATTGCGACATGAGATGCATTGCTCCCGACCACGATGTTGGACAGTGCATTTGAAGATTTAAGTTGTTTGCTAACATTGCTTGGGATAGGGTTGACGAAGTAATTATCCCTGTCAATATCAGCGAGAAATTCTAATTGGTTGCTTGTTGATTCCGAATCAAACTTAGATGTCTACATGTATACGATTCGATGAGTGGAGGATCTGTTCACACCAAAAAAATTCAAGAAGCTGTTGATAAACTTGCAACCATGATTCAATTATTTCTGGCGAGCACAGGGTTTTATGACAAAAGATTTGATTTGTATGCGAACAACCTCCCTGAATATCAACACAAGCCTCAATCCAAACCTCTCAGTATCAAGCATATGACAGATGTTCCTCAACAAGAAGACAGTTCCAAGTATGTACAGTTGCTATACTATATTCATTTCATCTAAAATTACATCATTATTTAGTTATTATGAATTTTTTCTAATTTCAAATTATTTACTGCGATTTGGTCTATATACCTCTCTTTTTGTCGAATATATCAGTAATGGTGTTTTTGATGTGTCTGATATTGATATCGATTCAACATATCATCGTCAGAGGTATGCCACATTACTTTGGCATTATGCAAAATCAAAGAATGAAGAGGGCACAATAAACAAAAGTGAAGTTACGGGTACAGTTGCTAGCAAGTATGGTGGACCTCGCACGCCAAAAGAACAAGTTATGAACACCACCAAGTATCCTACTCCAAGACCCCGTAATAGAAAGTAGAAAATTTCATTGCACCCTTACATTATTCTGAATGACATGTTTTTTTGAACTATTGAACTATTGATGTTATTTTCCAGTGTTTTATTATTAATATGAATTACAGATTATTTTATATAAATTATCAATGTTACCATTATTTTTGGATGAACTGCTTACTACGTTTATGTATGAACTTTGTATGAATTATGTATGTCATATATTATCATTGTAAAATAACGTAACATATATGTATGCATATTGTATGAAATATATTTAACTTTGTATGAAATAATTAAACAATACTTTAATGTACCAAAATATGTTACAAAAAAATTATCATTACGTATGAACATTGCAAGAATTATATATGCCATATATTAACTTTTGTATTAATGTGTATAAACCATGTATGTATTTTGTATGAAGTATATTTTTAACTTTGTATGAATTAGTTTAACAATAATTTATGTACCAAAATATGTTTAAAATAATTTATTATTATGTATGAATATTGTATGAATTACGTATGCCATATTTTACTTTGAAATATATGAAAGAGAAACGAATGGCTGTATGCTTTACTGAATATTTGTACTTTATGAAATTTGTATGACTTTTGTATAAATTTGGCATGCACTATGCACTATGTATGAACATTTATGAATAGTGTATGAACATTGTATACTGTATATCACATTTGAAAAAATTGTGTTTCAATGTTATTTGTATTTGGCCAATTTTTACGAAACCAAAATTTATAAATGTCAATGATAGCAACTGCACTCAATAAAATAAAACGTGTGTCTAACAGTCAAAACAACATAAAAATAGATTTAACAGTAAGAAATCATTTTTTTTGCACAGGATAATTTGAACATGTCTTTTTGTTGTGTCCAACTTGACGGCATCTACTGCAGGTGATTTTTGACCTTTTGAATTTCACATCAGCAAACCCCTTCCAGCGTTCAAATTTTGGTCTTCCCGCTGATATTTTTGAACCAGGTGACATCATTTTAGGCTCTGAAATATAACTTGGTATATCCCATGTACTCTCGCATGGGATAGGCTCAACAGGAATGGCATATGCATCTTTGAAATTCTTCAGGCTATAAAAAAAAGAACAGAAATCTGCTTCATGCAACTTTCTGTATCTAAGAACTGCAATTACATGACCACCTGGTATCTCATAATGTTGAAATCCCCCGCAACTACACATCTTTGTGTTCAAATTTACTATGTACTTCTTTGCTCATTCGGCTACAGCATGCATATCAACAGTTGAAGGTATCACCTAATTAAAAATTTCAATGTGATATTGTTAATATACATGTCACTAAATATTGGGAAGTAAAATACAATTATTATTGAATAGAGTAAAATACATACCCTCATATTGCAAAACAAAGCAATACTTTTCTGTAGATAAAGATCATATTTTTTTGTCAGCTCAGATGTTGTTTTATCAGCCTCCCAATTGTGCTTGTGAATCCACCTTTGAATTGTTACCCTCATAAATTCAAGAAGTGAAATTACCGATAACCTCCTTGCTAACTTGTTAACATTATTCAATGACTCGACGATCTTTGAATTCATGGTCCATGTGCGCTTAAAATTCGAGTAAGCTCTTGATCATTTGCTATAACCAATATCAAACAAGTATGGTTGTATCGCGTATCTATCTGGTCTATTCTTCTCATAATCGTCTCAAACTGTTGTTTTGTATAAGCCTTTGCCAGTGTAAAAAATAAAATCTTCAAATCTTCAGTATTTCTATTAAAATTCTTCAACACATTGACTGACAGGTGCCATATGCAGGCATAATGTTCAGATTCAGGATATTCAGTAGCAGTCCCTTTCCATATGCTCTCGTTTCGATCCGACATAAAACACATGTTTTGTCTAACTCCATACGCTTCCTTAAACTCTTCAAAGAACCAAGTTCATGAAGCATCATTTTCGGAATTCACCATCGCATACGCCAACGGAAGTATATGACCTGATCCATTTTTTTAAAAAAATATCACACAAATTAGAAACACAACTTATAACATATTTTATTATATGTTATAATCATAAAATTAAATGGGATCAAAAAATACCTCCCGGATCCATCGTGCTGACAGTTAACATTGTGCCACCATATGAACATTTTAATCCCGCCCCATCAACAACTACAATTGGCCTACAATACTCTCAGCCTCTAATACAAGCTTCTAATGCAACAAATGCGTATAAGAATTTATCACATTCTTTCCTTTTTATTTTCAAAACCGATCCAGGATATGTTTGCTCCAATATGTATAGATAACCTGAAACTTTTACAATTATATAATGCGATATATAACTTAATGGATACACAAAGAATAATTAATTGATACAAAAAGGATATATACTTTTATACATATTTAACTATAATTACACACAAAAAGGATACAAAATTGATACATAAAGAATACAAAAAACAGAAAATTTCAATTCATTATGAAAACATACTATATGATCATTTTTTTTCATTTTTACCATTAAAAAAATTTTAAATTCATATTTTATATCGAAATTACATGGTAATTTGGCATACGATTCGGCTGGATCTCCACGCACCAATTTAATTGCTTTTTATTTAGCTCTTCATGTCTGTATGTATGTTAGCGAAACACCATGCAATTTCAACATATCATCAGCTATATCCTTTGGAGTGTATACCGTAGATGGATCAATATACTTCTCCATTATCAAGACAGCTACAACATCAGTTATCCCCTAATGTCTTGCATACACTCTATCTCTAACAGAACACATGTGTTCAGCATTGTTCTTCCTAACTTTGAATAAATTTGATTTATTCAAATACATGCTCTCATCATCCAAGAACAATTCTCAAAAATACAAATCAGGTGATAACTGTTTCAAAAATAAGAAAATATACATTTAAATTTTATACAGCAAAACAAATCAAATAAAAAGATATAACTTAAAACAATGATGTGCACTTATTTAGATGCATTACAACGCGCTACACGAAAACTGAAATTTTCGACAAGTCCAACATTTCTCATCACCTCCTTAAGTGTTTCCCTATTATTGTAAATCTGATTCTCAGCTACAAATAGGTTGAAATGGTCACTTATTACATCATTATCTCCTTCACTATTCTCATCGACAAATCCGTCTAAATTCATTCCGATCAAACGGATAGAATGGTTGAAGTATAAATCAATGTTAGTCTGTGTTAAACTAACCTCAAAATTTATTCTATCAGTAATAACTCCAGGATCTTGATTATACATCTCACAATCTTTCAAAGAAATGCACAATGGATATTTTGTAAAGAAATCCAAATTCACTTTCTTTTGATCTAGAAAAACCCTTACCCCAACATCATTGTGAATACTAATAGGTGGACGCATATCGCTAACAATATATTTTATCTCAATAGCATTTATATTTTGTTCTATATAAAGTTGAGATATTATCGGATTAACTAAACCACTATACAGAATAGACGCATCATATATGATGCCCTCCATCTGAAAATTGACATATTTACCTATTTCACAACATTAAAATAACATTTAGTATAACATAATGCATATAATTGCAAAATAATTTATACACACTTCATGCACACTTAATACACCTTTCAAGGACCTATAAACTAATAAAATTAACTTTTAAAAGATTGTCCATTCATAAAAAAAAAAATTAATAATCATTTCATACACAATTAGTATAACTTTCATCATCACATGCTATATATATATATAATTAATAATCATTTCATACACAATTAGTATAACTTTCATCATCACATGCTATATATATATATATATATATATATATATATATATATATATATATATATATATATATATATATATATATATATATATATATATATATATATATATATATATATATATATATATATATATATATATATATCATAAAAAAAACTAACTAAACAAAAAGAATAAAGATTTCATACATAATTCATACAGAATTATATCAACATTTACCTTCCTATGCCAAACAGAAACATCTATTCTAATTACACCAAAAACGAAAATTCATACATGATTAATACAAGTTTCATACACGATTAATACAAGTTTCATAATTCAACGGTTCACAGCATTATAAATATTTATTTCTTGACTAGTGACTAAACACACTGTACCATCAAATTCATTTTTTCTATTTTTTTCATAAATCAAGTATTACGCGAATCTTCAATTTTATTAAAAACTCAAACGCCTATACCTTTACGTGTTGTTTTTCAGAAATGGTATATATACCAAAACACTGTTTCATCCAAAAAAAAAACAAGCTATAATCTATATTTCAGATCCTAAAATAACCAAAAAAAACCCAACAAATCATAATTAAAACCAACCTGATGAATTCCACCTTCCACCATGTTTAATTAATATCGACACAATGTTCTCCATCACAGCAAATCAAGTTTTTTTCAATGCCAAAATTTCTTCAATTACTAAAAAAAACGAAATGATATCTGCTGAAAATCTGAAAGAATCGTGAAAACTGGAAATATTTTTTACAGCTTTTACGTTGTTGTCAATTTGTTAGAACTTTTTAAGGAATTAAATCAAAATTTAATTTAATTTCAACTAAATTGAGAGATTTAAGGTAACCAATTAATCTGAATTTTTTTAAATTTCCTTAAAATGTTCTAATCAATTAACACAATTAATAATTGTATTTAATTTAAGTAATAAAAGATGACATTTTCCATTTAAATATTTGTCCTTTTTTTTTCTTCAATTTTTTTTTAAAATAAATGTTTTTAATTATTTAAAATCAACATTATATTTTTTAAAAACATGCTATAACTTGATATATTAAATGTTATATGTTGAAATACAAACTCTAATGCTATAACTTGAGAATATTAAAATAAAAAATGCTATATACCTAATTTACACGTTAATAAATTATTAATTAACTTAATTGAATTCCCCAAAAGATGAGTTATTTTTCGTTATGTTAGTTTACTTTTAATACTTTTTTTTTAGTAATAAGATTTTATGTCATTAATTGAATTAAATCTCTTTGTTCTTAGAAAAGACATGTTCTTTAATTAAATCACATAACACGTTTTTACTTAGTTTAAAAGAGTTTTTTAAGTTAAGATGTTTGTTCTCAAATAAACTTAAAAAATGTTTTCCTTTCCTTACTTTAGTAATTTTCTCAAAATTTTAACCCAATTTACTCTCCAATAAATTTAAAATGGTTTAAGTTCAAATTATATTTTTCTAAAATGATTATAATAATTTCTAATTAATAAGTTTTTGTTCAAATTCTAATCACTTGTAATTAAAAATTAAATATTTCAATTAAGGTCCCATTCTCTAATTTTGATTATAATTCAAATATTTTATTAAGGGTCTCATTTTCTAAAAATTCAAATGTTTCACTAAGTACCCATTTTCTTAAAAATTAAAAAAAAAATTGTTCTTTTAACTATTTTCTCAAATTAGTCAAATAATTTAAATTAATATTATTATGTTTATATTAAATTATTTTTCTAAAAATAGTCAAAAAATACTTAGCCTAAGTCGTAGGATAACCGCATGTTAGCGGATGCTTCAAATGACTTAAAAACCTTCTTGAAGCGTAAATAAGAATCTCTTACCCATTTTCTCTAAATTTATAAAGATTTAATCTGTTAAAATCTGTTAAATTAAGTTTTCTTAATTTCTTTTTAAAAAAATTAAGTGGCGACTCTTTTCTAAGTATTTTTAAATTTGTTTTATACTTAGAACATTTCATAAAAGTGATTTTTTCCAAGATTGGTAAAATTACGACATCATACAATAAAATGAAGAACTGATGAACCAAAAACATAAAGATAGTTGTGTCGTTATTCAATCACAAGTTAACAAATATTTATAAGCTCCATCTCCAGTTAGATCAACGATGTCTCACTGCTAAGAATTCTACTGAAAATGCCAAATCAAATAGCCACAAAATACCTTAAATGGAGCAGAGCAAAATTATACTTTTGCTAAGTTGCAAAAAGAGTTGTACTTAAATGACTATCACATATCTTCATGGACACAAACACACGAACACCGAGAAAGAAAGTTTGCCCGGTGAAAGCAGAGGCAGTACTAAACATATTAAGGGAAAGACATGACGGAAGGGGAAAAATTCAGACAATATAAGGGAAAAAAATCTATATCCTTTTTTTTATAACCTTATATCTATAATAATAGAAATAAAAGAAAAGAAAAACTCAATAAAAGGTTATGAATAATAAAAATAGCTACCAGCATTAAAAATATCTGGATTCCTCCAAATTGACTATTGTCACAACCCGCATGTATACCCTAGAAGTTAGGGTATTCTTAGGTCATGGCATGACGTACTTGACCTCATGGAGGTCTTGTACAAGCCCTTAGACATCATTCATTGCATATATGTATGAAAAGTAGTGCGGAATCAAAACTTTTCACACAAAATATCATAAAATATCTTCATATTAAAATCATAGGAAATACTAAGTCTCAACATATGCCATCCTTAGACTTAAGAAATACTTGGGACACGGCTCATACAATCGAAATATAACAATCTAATATCTATTACAATACTTTGAAATAAAAGAGTCTAAATATGATTATGCCCTTAGTCAAGTGTGGACATACTTCAACTATGCTTGAACGATAACTAGATTCCAAGTTTGATCCAAGATACCTCTCATCTGCTAACCAGACCTTTAGAGATAAACAAAATTATGGAATTAGTACACACACATATACTAAGTATGACTTAATGCATAAACTCATGAAAAACGGATATTTATAAGAAACATGTTTTTTTTTATTACAACTTTATAGTATAAGCACAAGAACCACATTTAAACATCAAACAACATACTTAGAAGACATTACAATTTACACTCAATTTAGAAGCACTTAACAGTAATGTTACAGTGAACTTACAGTAACTTTACTGTGAGTTCATCTAAAATTCACATATCATAATATAGCCTTAATAATACATCCAAAACGCATAACTATGATCCTCCTACCCAAGATGATTCTAAGGCTCACTTGAGTGAGTTATGAAGCGACCGCCCATACAATCCCTTCACACACACCTAAGAGATCCTTTAGACTATCTAGAATAAGGTCATTCTCACTTTATACAATAACATATATATAATATGACATTCTCCTTCCCAAGGTTATCAAAAGACTTAAGTAATTCAAGAAGAGAACGCCCATACATCCTCTCCAAGATTACCTAAATAATCATTAAGACTTCCTAAGATTGGATCATGTCTACTTTAACAACCAACTTTCCTATCTAGAGTCATTCTTAAGACTTCCCTAGGTAAAAAAATGAAGAGTCCATCCTTTATGCCCCCTTCACACATTAACAAGACAACCCTTAAACTACTCTAGATAAGAACTTATTCATTTACATGCTTTCTAACTTAATTCATTATCTTCATTAGTTCATTTAAGAGACATTCAACATATAATAACATTCAAGTAATGATCTTGGAGAAGACCTAGGGACTCACTCACTAACAACTTCAAAGCCTAATCGTGCAATGTCTAGATAGCGTCTCATACCACCACCTAAACTTCATAGAACTTCTCTAACATTAGTGGACCGACATAGACCATACTAGCTATGCATGGAATCCGGAGTCATGAACCTACTCCGATGGAGGTTTGTTCTACGGGCCAATGGTAGAACTAGGACACTTCCCATGTAGGCACATGGTTAAGGAATATGAAGGGTTTCTTTGTTCTCTAATGTCATCTTATATAGAGCAACTTCACAAACCATACTCACTCGGTGCTAGCCTTTGTTCTCATAGAGTAATTCACATCACATGAAGAGGTTTCATATCTAGTTCATAACCCAATCACATTTCACCTTACAAAAGAGGGTCCACTAAGGCTACCTACAATGGCTAAGAGGATAGCTCAATGACTTTCCTAAGGATGATTTCATGACGTTCCAGCCAACCAACCTTAAGTCCACTATTCACACAAGAAGGATATCATTACAAATTTTGACTTCAAGGATATCATAACCTACCAACTAGGTTGGAGGTTCCACATAAAGGACCTTCTTAACTATGTTCAAGGTCACATGTCAATCACACATACAAGACTAAGGTGCTTTAGCATATTGAGTCAAAATATCATATGCACATTATACATGTATCAAGTAAGGGAACAAGTCTACCAAAACAAGACACACACATACTTCACCATACCATACACATAACATACTATTCTAGAGCACCTAGAGACAACTAAGTCAACAATAGGTCACCCTATACACTACTTATAGAACCATCAATATAACCTTCATAAGACTCATATAACCAAATAGGAAGAATCATGCATCAATCCTAAGACTACACACATAAGGACATACTCATAGTCTAACATGATCACCTAATGTCAATAGAAGAACACATACTCTCACATTACTCACATGCAGATAGATATGATCATACTTCACATAAATCAACTACACAAACCATCATAATATATCAAGTAATGTCAACAAGGCCATGATCATCATAGTGCATAAAGTAACGCCGACGAGGCCACATAATTCACAAGTAAAACACATAGCACCGCCACCATAAGTGGACCATACCAATCACAACATAATTTAAGACCTAAATTACATAATATAAAGAGAATTAGGGCAGCGTACCACCAATCCACTTCCATCCATAACTAAATCATCCAACACAATACTCAAAGGCCCTTACCCATGGCCATGATCACCAATTCAGTTCAATACTTACAACAGACAATGAATCATACACAATTCAACATAGATTTATGAGTTTAGGACAACATACTAACAATTCTAACATGATTCTAGCATAATTCAATAACCCTAATCAAATTATGTTCAAGGTCACATGTAAATCACACATACAAGACTAAGGAGCTTTAGCATACTGAGTCAAGATATCATATTCACATTATATATGTATCAAGTAAGGGACACAAGTCTACCAAAACAAGACACACACATGCCTCACCATACCATACACATAACATACTATTCTAGAGCACCTAGAGACAACCAAGTCAACTATAGGTCACCCTATACACTACTTATAGAACCATCAATATAACATTCATAAGACTCATATAACCAAATAGGAAGAATCATGCATCAATCCTAAGACTACACGCATAAGGACATAGTCATAGTCTAAAATGATCACCTAATGTCAATAGAAGAACACATACTCTAACATTACTCACATGTAGATAGATATGATCATACTTCACATAAAACAACTACACAAACCATCATAATATATCAAGTAATGTCAACAAGACCATGATCATCATAGTGCATAAAGTAACGCCGACGAGGCCACATAATTCACAAGTAAAACACATAGCACCGCCACCATAAGTGGACCATACCAATCACAACATAATTTAAGACCTAAATTACATAATATAAAGAGAATTAGGACAGCGTACCACCAATCCACTTCCATCCATAACTAAATCATCCAACACAATACTCAAAGGCCCTTACCCATGGCCATGATCACCAATTCAGTTCAATACTTACAATAGACAATGAATCATACATAATTCAACATAGATTTATGAGTTTAGGGAAGAATACTAACATTCTAACATGATTCTAGCATAATTCAATAACCCTAATCAAACTACATAAGAATTTAATAGCATTAAGACATAATCAAGTCACCCACAAAGTAGTCAAAAACTAGGGTTCATGAATTAAATGGGTTCATAGAGTAATTATGTTAAAATCATCAAATTAACATCAATTCAATCAATACATAATGATTCAAAATGTTTTATGCAAGAATCCCTGGATAGATATCAAAATTGGACAAGTTCATCTTTAGAAGGCTTTAGAATTCACTTTGGAGTTTGGCTCCTTGAAGAAAAGAGTTTCAAGGATGAAGAATCATACCTCAATTGATGCTAGACCACAAATTTGATGAAGAATTGATGAAGAATCACCAACCAATCATCAATCCAAGCTCTATCTTAAGTTTTGACTTCAATGGAGTGCTAGAGAGTTTTTTAGAGAATTTGGGGTTTGATTTGGAATAATGAATTCATCTAGGTTTTTAAGACTTATAAACCTACTTAAAATACCTAGAATACTTTTAAGAAACCGCCCAAACATTTATTTGGACGTGGGGTAAATTTACCAATTCACCCCTTCACTTAACAGTGAACTGCACATGAAGACAGACCCAATCGACGGCCAGCATCTACTGGGCGTCGTCCAATCGACGGCCCTGCTGGTCACCGTCGTTTGGGACTGAGCCTTGAAAATGGGAGCTTAAGCTTCCTAGGCTAAGTAACCATCGACGCCACCACCTACGGGGCGTCGACCAGCCTACTGCATGCCGATTGCCCTCCGTAGGTGGGACTGCTTTTTGGCAGTTTTGGCTCAAATGATGGGTCCTTCCTCAAGGACCCTTGGTTGGTCCTTAGGGATGTTTTCCTGGACGTTTCCAACCTGAATATGTTAGTATACGAGTTTAGGACCTCCCATATCAATTTCATCCAAAACGAATATGTAAAACTCGATAAAACACACTAAGACACACAAGATCGTTTCAAGGCAAACCTTTCGAACGTCATGGACGTTCTTGGTCGTTTGACCTCCAAACTCTATGAAACCTAACATACTGCCTATACACACTATCATTACTCATATAAGGACCCCATAAGCTCATGACACATACATAAGCACATAAAAACACATAAGGCATATAGGTGACTAGTCGTCGAACGTCTTGGTCATCCCTTGACGTTTGACTTCCAATTCACGTAAATCTTTAAAAACTGCCTCATTACCACATTATAAACCATTTTAGGACCTTATACCCTCATGACAAACATTTTAGACTCTAGTTTCACCTAAGTCGTTTTAGAGGTGTCACAACTATCTTCAATCTTCCATTGAATACTGAGAAAATGAAATCTATAAATTTTTATTTCCAATTCTGATTTTTTTTTTTTTTGATTTTGATTATTTTGGTTTTCGTAAACACATTCTCAATCTCAAAGAATAACAACTTAATTGAAAAGTAGAGACCAGTTATAACCAAATGGAGAATGTTGGAAAGAAACCAAATGAAAAGCACAAAAAAGAAAAGTAGAGATGATGAGGAAGAGTAGAGAAGTTTTCGGACAGAGGCCACATACATTGATGCGGTGGCTCTTGAATTTTTAGTGAATGACACGTTGAAAGTCATCTAGCATAAAAAACTGAATTACCCATAAATCAGAATATATTACCTTTAAGCATACAAGTTGATACCAATCTCAAAGTGGCTCTTCTAATATAGTAGAAAGTAGAAAGAATTAGGGGTTGGAAGTAGTAGTAGTTCCCTCGTCCGCTGCCACTGAAGGGTCAATGTTAATAGGCTAGGTCACATGCATCCCGACTCTGGATAATACAAAAAGGTTCTAACATAGTTAGTGCCTATACATCAGCATTAAACACCCATGAAGCTAAGGTAGATTTAGAAGGATTGATCAAAAACTTCATTCCTCAGCTGCTCCTCTGATAGCATGTCAACTATTCGATTCTGCTCGCGGAACACATGCTCCACCTTCGTAATGTCCAACTTTGTCATCAAGTACCTATAACAGTTAAATCATTATATCACAAGTTATTTGTGGATAGCATTTTCATAACTTTTGTTGAGTCTGGATTTATTTCAATTATGCTCCACTGCCAGTGTCAAGCCTCTTCTCATAGCTTAGCTTGTTTGAGAATAAATTCTACTCCATGTCAAAAATGAAATAATAATTAACTAGAAACGAATCCCAAACATTAAACAATATATACAAATATACAGTTTCAAAATTATATAAATATAGGGATAAATATACAACTACAGTAATTATAGACAATCTCAGAATTATACAAATATGAGTACAACTATACAATCATGGTAACTATATACAAATCAAAAATATACAAATACTGGCACAACTATATATTTAGGGTAACTACACACCATTTCAAAATTATACAAATATAAATACAACTGTAGATCTAAAAATTACTCTGTTGTTTGAAATTATACAAATTTCAAAATTATATAAATATCATAAATCTCAAAAATTTGTTTGAAGTTATACAAATATAACCATGAGAACTTTAAAAATTTATACAATTTAAATCATATACAATTAGAACTTTAAAAAGTTACAAAATGAATTAATTATATTTGATGATAAAATTGAAAAAATCAATAAAAATCACCATCATATATAAATACAAATCAAATGGAATCACCAAAACAAAAAATAAAATTAAGATGAAAAATTGAAAACCGAACAAGAATTGCCATGAAAATCTGAAATCACGATTAGAGAGGAAAAAATGAAAATTTAAATTTTTGAATATCTTATTGTGTTGAGTGCATTAAGGAGAAAATAAAGTGAAAAAATTATGGAGAGAGAAAATAGATTTTGTATAATATGTCGAAATCGAAAACTACTACCTTATATAAATTCAAAACGTGGCTCACATAATGTTAGTCGTGAATTGTAAAATTTGTATAGGTTAAATGGAGTGCCCTATGCTTGGGAGCAGTGGCGTAGCCAGGAATTTCATCAAGGTTGTCCAAATTTTTAATAATATTTTTTAACAAATAAAATGATAATTTAAACTACCAAAACAATAATCAAGTTAAGCAATATTTAATTGAATATAAGAATATTTTTAATAGAATTACAAGTGTATAATTCAAAACTAACATAAAAACAAAAATTACTATTAAAAACATGATTCAAAAATATTTTTACAATTGTACTCGACGAGATTTCATATCCTGAAATGTTTTTATAATAGACTCATTAGAAATAGTACGAAATACTTTCTTTTCTACATGAGTCACTATACAACCGTCTAAAAACTCATCATTCATTCGATTTCGCAAGTCATTTTTAATATATTTCATTGCCGAGAAAGCTCTTTCGACGGTTGCAGTAGCAACTGGCAAAAGCAAAGATTTCACTAAGCGAAATATAAATGGAAAGTGAAGTTTTTCTTTGTCTACACCAATTTCCACCAACTTCCTTGCATGTTCACCAAGTCCACCTAAATCAGAGAATCTTTATCAGTAGTGAAAAAAATCCACAAGGAAAAAACATTAAATTTTAGAAAATCTTATTCCATAGTGAAAAGATATTAAAATTTAAGAAATCAATTCAATTTTAATTGGAAAAAAATAATTGTGTTAGAGGGGATTCAACCTTGGGTCAAGGGAGGAATTCATGACAAAATTAACCAATAGGCCACTAAATGTTTATGCTAAAACTATGCATGTCTTTTTAACTAATTAAATTCGAGAAGTAAAAAATAACTATAAAAAATGAAACTCCCAGCGGG
Source organism: Solanum sitiens (assembly GCA_016801875.1). NCBI lineage: Eukaryota > Viridiplantae > Streptophyta > Magnoliopsida > Solanales > Solanaceae > Solanum > Solanum sitiens. The sequence goes on along the minus strand of JABWTJ010000356.1, from coordinate 1,069,039 downwards.
GAATCGAACCCGAACAAAGTGTAGGGATGCAGCCAGCCATTGCCAACTCGACTGCATCTTATTTAGTTATTTTAGGGGATCTAACTTTTATATAAATCAATATTAAATCAAAATTTCACGTGTATATATAGCGTTTTTTCCGACGAAAGCTGTCCAATTGGACACCCTGGAGCCTATGTGGCTCCGCCCCTGCTTGGGAGTAGGGTTGTTCATGGTTATGGTTAACAATCAAATCAAACCGTAATCCAAACAAAACCGATTAAAAAAGGTTGTTCATGGTTATGGTTAACAACCAAATCAAACCGCAATCCGAACAAAATCGATTAAAAAAAATTGATATTTGATTTAGTTTTGTTAGGTTTGGTTTTTAAATTTTGAAAACCGATACTTTTTGGTTTGATTTTGGTTTTACTAAAAAATAATCGCAAAAATAATCAAATCGAACCGATAAATTAGGTATATAAATTTTGTAATTATTTATATATTATTCATAAATAAATTAAAACTATTTGTTAAATTTTAATGGGAAATTTTTCAAAATGTCAATATTTTAACATGTAAGAGGGCTCATTAGCAATACTTTCAATATTTAGTAAAAATGTCAAAATTTTAATTTGTTGTGTATCTTATTTATGTTTTTATATTTGTTTTTATTTAAAGAATACAATTATTTAATAACAAAAGGGAGAAAATCAAGGGAAAGAATATTTCAAACAAAGGTAAAGATCACTTAATTTTCTCATCAGTTACATTTTCAAATAAAACTCAAACTTTGTTCTTTTTTTTTCTCCATAATCCTAACCTTTTTTTTATTAGTTTGTATTCATTCCAATAGGTATGCCAAATGAATCTATATCTATTTAAGAAACATATTTGTATTCATATATTTTTTTTCATGTGTATTTATTTGTTTCTTCGAAAATCTTGTACTTCGTACTCATTTCAATATGTATTTTATTTGTATTTCTATTTATTCTAGTTTTTATTTAGAATATTGTGTAATAATATATAAAATACAAAAAAAAATAGTATGATGAAAAAGTGAGATAATATTTTTTAGAAAAGGAACATATCACTTAAAATTCTCATCATTTACAATTTCGAAAACAAATCCTTTTTAATTCTATTAGATCAACTTTCCTTTGTTATGTTTTCATTATAATTGTATACCAATATTTTTTACATTTTATGTGTTCACTTTACCATTCAAATTAAAATTGATTTTTTTTTCTTTCAAACTACAAATTGTATTTCGGTGATCAAAATTGTATTACTTGATTGCCATATATATATACACGTATCTCAATATATATGAATATGAATTATGAAAGGGTACAAGATTTTGGGGGGAAAATATCATACTTGGTGGAAATAATAAATCTGTTGAGGAAGGATATAATATTCTAAAAAAATAAATATAAATTGACTATGAAAAGTCTGGAAAACATATAGCATACATATTAAAATAATATAATCAGGATATAATATTCTTAAAAAAATACAAATTAACTGTTGAAAAACAGGATACATATATGTTTAAGAAATACAAATTCATATTAGATAGCATACATAGTGAAAATGATATAATCAGAATACAATATTTTAAAAAAATACAAATTGACTGTTAAAAAATAGGATACATCTATGCTTAAGAAATACAAATTCATATGAGAGACGTATTTGAATGACTGCAAATAGAAAAGAAATACAATGTTCTTAATATAAAAATACAAATAATGAGTAAAATAAAAATAATTGACAAACAAAAATTAATATGAATATTATTCTGATATGAATACAATTTCGGAACCTTCTTCTTTGACTCTCTCTTTCTTCTTCGTCTGCTATGTTCTTTTTTTTCAATTCTTTTCACCCAATTCAAATCTAATCTGTGTTTATTTGTAAATTAATACAAGCAAAATTCGAAATTATTAAATATGAATATACAAAAACAAATCAACCAATATATTATGTATGAATGCTTATGTGGATTACTACAAATTACAATCTACTATATCTCAAATATTAAAATAAAATCATAAAAATAGTGTTTAAAATACTAAAATTTCGAAATAAATAATTATTTGATGAGTATGTTAACAAACTCATATAAAAATCAAAAAAATGACAAAAAATTTGTAATACATACAATCTAAAATTCAACATAATTTTTTATTTCGAAAACAAAATCTCATGAAATCTCGCAAAATAAATGATGATTTCAAAAATACCTTTATGTATTGAGAGATTTCTTGAATTAATCGATAGATCTGAACAAATTGATATGAACTTGAATAATTAGTTCTTCTTCAACAATGAGAGAGAATAATGGTGAAAATAATAAAAGAGAAACAAAATTTGAAAATCTTAAAGATGGAAATAAATTTAATGGTATTAAAGTCTAGAAGAAGTCTAAATGGGTAGTGAATATATTTAATGTTGGACTGTTTTGAGAAATAAAAGGAAAGACAAATAACATTATTTGGATACAAATTATTCTTAAAATATTTACATTTTAACATTTTGAATAAATATTTTAAAGTGTAGATGTTTTTACTAATTAAGTTAGCAATTGTGACTAGTTTACTAATTTTTCCAATTTTAATTAACTTAAGTCTTTAACTTTATCATTTTATCAAGCCCAACACTTTAATCCAAGTATAACAATCTCAAATTGAAGTCCATCAAAATTCATTTTAGTCTTTACCTACTGTACCTTCACATAAAATAGTCTACTTACCCTTAAATGAATCACTTTGTTCATGTAATGATAACTCTAATATTGCTTAATTTGCTTAACTAAACCGACATTAGTTTTTCTGTAAATTATTCATATACTTCGTACTTGTGTCTATCGAGAAACGTAGGTCTTCACAAAAATTATTAGTTCCAAACCGAATAAACCAGAGAAACTGAACCAAACCGAACCAAACCGATGATTATTTTTTTCGTTTGATTTAATTTGGTTTTAGAAATTTAAAAACCGACTAAATTAATTTGGTTTTGGTTTTAATCCATTATCGATCCAAACCGAATCACAAACAATTCTACTTGGGAGCAAAGTTAATGAGTTTTGTGTGTGTTTCGAATTCCGATGATTGTGGAATAAATAAAGGGTAAACCTCCATAGTTTGAGGTGAGGTAGAGGAAGACTAGTGTGAATAGAGCAATGAATGAATACGTGCAAGTATATGGATAAACAGATGATGGATCTATCGACCTCACTCACAAACAATAATGACTTCATCAACCTTCACGACGACCAACATCACATCACCGCCGGTGTAAACCATCCTGTTCGCCCAATTCAATCCTTCCCCAATTATAACATTGATTGGGCTGCTGATACCAAAACCAACACTGTAATCGATTCTCTCTATCTTTTTATCTATCTCTATCTCAATTAACTCTGCTTTTGATTTTCTTGTTATTATGTTGGTCTGAGCTTCGATTTTTCTCTATTTGTTGCAATCTTTATGGTCGTCGCTTGTTAAATATTCTTTCTACTTGGATTTGCTACAATTTACTCTTCATGTAATTCTGAACTGTGATATGAGCTATGGATATTAAACCTGCGTGTCTAACTGAGTGGTGGTGTAATTGGAAGCCACATCCTGCTTATTGGTGTTCTACTGTAAGCTAAACCCTTTGAAGAAGTGAATTGCTCCTGAAACCCTTATCAAAAAGAATGTTTGCTCCAGAAACTATTCGTCTGTAAATTATTTTTTTCTTTTCCTATATGATTACTTATATTTTCTTTCCTTGTGTGATTCAAGTATACACCCTAGGTTTTTTTTTTTTTTTTTTTTTTTTTCTTTTTTTGCTTGGAGGGGGAGGGGGATGTGGCACATTCCCCCTTCTCCAATTTTGCGTGTCCCACTTTTGCTTGTTGGTTGTTTTCTAGATGATCTCCTGCACTATCAAAGTGGGGGCTTACCTTCCTTTCTCAAGTTTTTTTTTAGAGGAAACAGTTGCTCAAGTTGCTGGAAATTTGTGGATGTAATCAACCTACAAAGTATACTGAAATCAGAAAAATGTTAGACAACAAATAATAAATATGTATTGTGTAGAATGCTCCCACACATGTTTACCAAAGTTTTTCTCCCTCCTATTTTCTAGGACTGTAGAAGATCTCCTTTCCGCCTAGGTTCACCGTAATCAGCCTTTTTTCCTTCCTGCCAACAGTAACCACCCACATTGTCATTATTGATAAAAACCTCTTCCCTTTTTATCTCTTGATTTGTCTATGTCATGGGGAAAAACAGAATATGCTCTAGTGCTGGTTTGGTCTTTTGATATTACCAAATGGACCTCATGCAACAATATCTGGGTTGAGAAGGATAACCCTCGGCAAGAAGATTATGGAACGGGTCTGCTTTATTCTTAGGGAGGATTCAAATGACCAAAAGAACATGGTGAGGAGATGGAGGAAAAAGGATCAACTGGCTAATATCTATGGTACGAGGAAGTATAATGACCATGGTAGGTACATGAGTATCCTGTCTCTCAAGGGAGAAGCTAGATCAGTTATTATAGTCCCTAAAATCTGAATTAGTCAGCCATGCAGGCTGGTTTCCTTTGAAGGAATCTCAGGTCTTCATATCAACTGGAGGAAAAGCCATAATTATCCCATTAAGTATGTTCCTAATTTGGAGCTTTTGTCTTCTTTTTTAGGAGGTGAAGTGGGTCAGATACCCATTGTCTATCTTGGGATGCCACCGGGTGCAAGATCAAGATCCAAAGAGATATTGGATGCATCTTTGGAGAAGTGTGAGCCGTGTTATGTTATCAAAGGCGCGCTTAAGCCCTAAAGGAACGCTCAAAACGTGTTGAGCGCTTCGCTTCGCTTTATGTGCGCTTCAGTGTCGTCAAGGTTCTAAGGCATACTTATCCTTGCCAATGAGCCTCTCTTGAAGAGGCGACACTAAACAATTGATATTTCACGTTATCATAATTTATTTATTTTTCAATTTCTTTGTTCATATATATACCAGAGTAAGACGGTGGCTGAGATGTGGTCATCTCAAGGTTGGGAGCTAACCTTAAGGATACTGATGAATGACTGGGAAATACCTAGATTAACTGAACTTTTAAACATCCCGAAACTTCTTAGAGGTTGCAAGAGGGGGAGTTGTGGACTGGAAACACCAAGGGACAATATAAAGTGAACTCAGGGTATAAAATTGTGAATACTACAGAGCCACAAAACTTTATGTGGCCTTGGATGGAAACTCATCTGGAAAGTAAGTTACCACATCAGGTTGCTTGCTTTACTTGGTTGTTATGCTTACACATAAGAACTTGATGAAGAGAGGCATTATCTTAGCTTCAAACTGTCGTCTATGTGGGACTGAAGCTGAAACTCGAAGCATTTATTTTAGCATGTGAAGGCACAGGTCAGCTATGGAAGATTTCTCAAAATCTCAGGGGCATCTACTAGACAATGCCTAGTAAGATTGTTGACACTGTTTACAGCTGGGAGGAGGCTAGGGTTGGGGCTAAGCGTAGAAGAAACTGGAGGTTAATTCCAGTCTGTATTTGGTGGACCACCTGGAAAGAAAGGAATCCCAAATGTTTTGAGAACAGAAGATCAAGCTGAACTGTGTTCTGCTATTTTGTTTCTGGTGTACAAAGTCATATCCTGAAGATACAGAGACAATCCTGGATGTTTCTGATTCATGTTAGGATTGTATCCTGTTTCACCTTTTTTTTTTGTTGTTATTTTCTCTTTTGCACTTTCTTTTGTAAAGGGTTCAGTTTATAATACAAAGTTGTTACCTGTTAAAAAAAAAACAAGGTATACTGAATTCTTTCTCATTCTGGCACATCTAGATGAAGAAGCACCAAAGAAGATACTAGTATATGAAAACAAAGGTTTTACTTGGCCTTTAGCTATGCATAGGAGAGGAAGTAGGTCAACTGATCTTTCTAATTTTCCAATTATCTTTTTCTATGATATGGATTCTCAATTTGAAAAGCATCAGCAAGAAAAAACTATGTTTATGCTTCTCTTTGTACATGTCCAGGATACTCCTCCTATCTGCACTAGTTGATTGTGGGATTTTTTGTGGCACTAGTGTTCTTGTTTTATCTGTTTCTCATTTCTCTTGCTAATATGTGTGTTATGCTGAATCCTGTAGTTGGAATTTGACATGCATTGTTGGGTCAGATTTTGGAAATATACATACATTCTGTCAATGATAGGGATTCTGTAATTGTTATTTCTCTAATTCAATGCAGAATTATAGTTCTCCCGACTCAATAGAACCAGCCAAACTCATCGTGGAGAAAGATCTGAGCACTATTGATGCATCATTGTTATCTGAAATTGATCATACAGTGAAGAAGTATGCTGATAATCTTCTACATGCAATAGAGAGTGTGAGCGCTCGACTATCACAATTCGAAACTAGAAGTCGCCAGATTGAAGCTTTTGTTGTGGAACTCAAGTTGTCTGTTGATACTAACCATGGGAACACTGATGGAAAACTAAGACTGATGGAAAATATTCTGAGAGAGGTATCATCTATTCAGTTTCTTCCTAGTTTGTTCTTTAACTGAACTGCTGTACAGCTTGGCAAGTGTAGGCTGCATTTTTTGGGATCCTTCGTTGATTAAAGTTGCACTTATCATATTCATATGCTTATCGCTTTCTCTTGCTTGCTGGTTTTTACACTAATCTTAGGAATTCCGCACTCCGCCTTTTTGTATTACTGTGTCATCTATTTTCAGTATCATTCTTTTAGAGAAATACCCTCGGCATAAATATACTCTTATTGATACAATCCATTCTTGCACGGAGAGAATTCTCTCTAATTATGTTATGTGGTGGAAGTACTTCTCTAGGTTTTGAGCTATAGAGATGTTTCGTGAATTGTTCTCAATTTGCATTGCTACAATGGTTCCTGTTTCTGAGTTGCATCATTATGTATTACTCAACACCATTTAGGGCCTTTTAAAAAATTTGCATCCATAGCCTGTTAAGTGTTTTCAGCACTATATTCATCATTGTTCTAAGCTTGAAGAAATGGATCTTGAATTTCAAATATAAAAATTTAGTTTAAATCAAGTGGGTGTTGTTGGGAAAATTTGAGAACATTGTCAGGGATAAAGATTGGTAGTCTAAACTTGAGCAGAACTTCAGATATACATGTTCCATTTACTTCATCAAAAAAAAAAAACTTCAGATATACATGTTTGGCCTTGGCAAGCCAAACTTCAGGCGCGACTGTCGGATGTTTGCCCTTGGCAAGTCAAACTTCAGGCAAAATGTCGGAAGTTTGGTCATGGCAAACCAAACTTCAGGAAAAATGTCGGATGTTTGTTCCCAATTTTCAAACATGAATTTTGCAATTTCAGTTGTGTATGCCTGAAGTTGGTTCTGAAGTGGATAAAGTTGCTAATTTTTATACACTGGTTATGGATTTAAGGTTTTCCCAAAATTGGCTATCTGTGCACTGGCCTCTTCATATTCTAGGTGGGCCATGGCCTATAGCAGTACAACTATCACTTCAATGATTTTGTTAAAAACAGAAATATCAGCATTTGAAAATGGATAAATGTTATTTAGAACTGATGGATTTTTTGGAATTCTTTTTATTTTCTGATGTTGGGAGAGGATATTCTTGGATGCTCCCTATTCTGGAAGGAGAGTATCACGCCTATAGCATATTGAATGAAATTTATCGTAAATTTCATTTGGTGATTGCTTAAAGAATTATTTGACCTTGCTTCTATTTCTGTTTATATTAGGCAAGATCAAGTTTTCAGTTACCTGTCAAAGCAGATTGAAAAGTAACAAAAAACTGAAATTGGACTAAAAACAAAAAAGAAAAGAAGATGAAATTCGAAATGAAAATTTTAGCTGCTTCCCTTTTCTTTTTGTATCATCTCTGTGAACTGTTATTTTTTACACAAATTTCATGTAGGTGCAAGATGGTGTACAAGTCATAAAGAATAAACAGGATATAACAGATACTCAACTGCAGCTCGCAAAATTGCAAGTTACAAAGGAAATAACCACTCACAATATTTCACATGTTGACTCAGCGCATCATAGGGCATCTGCTCCTCTTCAATCTCACCAACAATTTCCTCCTGTTGCGCTTGCTCAACCGCCTTCCCCTCTTCCTCCACCAAATGCTCCTCCACCCCCTCCGCAACAGAAAATTCCATCTCAAGTTGAGCTTCAGGACCAGTTTCCTCAGAATCCCATTCCTTCTGGCACTCAACGAGAAACTTACTTCCCATCAACTGGTCAAACACCAGAAAACTCTAGTCAGCAGTACCAACAGTCTGCACCACATCATCAGCTACAGACTTCTATCCCACCACCTCCACATCAACAGTATCAGCCTTCCCCTTCATCATTGTACACTCAGCCACCTGTACCTTCTCAAGCTCATCCGCCTCTTCCATCTGTTAATCCCTCACAACCTCAACCTCCATTGATCCATCATCCTGAGGAGAGACATTTCATAGCATCCCAGACTTATCCACAAGCAAACACTAGTCAATTTCCCTCTCATCCATCAAGTGGAGCCCCTGTGTCCCATCAGTTTTATGCAGCTCCCGCTAATCTGTTTGAGCCCCCATCTAGCAGACAGGGTCCTGGATTTTCCAGTGCATATGGCCCATCAACTGGACCTGGTGAATCTTACCCTTATAGTGGGTCCACAGTTCAGTATGGCAGTGGTTCCCCATTCAAATCACAACAACTTGCTTCACCTTCAATGGGCCAGAGTGGTGGAAATGGTTACCCACAGCTTCCCACAGCAAGAATATTACCTCAAGCGCTACCTACTGCTTCTGCAGTTAGTAGTGAGTCTAGTTCTCCTCGTACTGGAAATAGAGTTCCTATTGATGATGTAGTTGATAAAGTGACAAATATGGGATTTCCAAGAGACCAAGTAAGAGCAACTGTGCGGAGACTGACAGAGAATGGACAGTCAGTAGATTTGAATGTGGTGTTGGACAAATTGATGAATGGCGGGTAAGGCCAGCCGTCACAAGGCTGGTATGATAGGTGACATGTTTCCACTTGTTGATGTTTCTCTATAGAAGTTTGAGGTACATATATGGAAATAAAGAAAATCACAGAACAAATTTGGAAAAAGTACAGTCTTTGTTGGGATTTAAACGGTCTCTGTTTACTTCTGTCATAGAACTTCTTTCTTGTGCTTACAGAGTATTTATTGTATATTAATATGGTATTTCCTTCCCCCATTTTAAGCCTTTCTTCTCTCTTTCATTGAATGAGTACAAAGCATGTTGTGTTTGCTGTTTGGCCATGAGTATGCAAGTTCTTTGAATCTCAACTTGAAGGAGTTGGATTAGTTTCAGCAATGTGTGCTGAAATTAGTTAGTTTAGAGAAATCGACCAAAACAGTCCTTGATGTGTGGAGATCGAGAGTTTATTTTAATTAGCTTAAAAGTTGGTTAAATCTACTTTTAAGTCATATTTAACTTTTTGAAAGTATTTGACAAAGTTAAAAATAAATTTAAATGACTTAAAAAAAGTACTTAAAGAAACTAAAAGTAGTGACCCACCCTATTTTCTATTTTGACTTAAAAAGTTATTTTTTAAAAACTATTCTTTTCCAGTCAATCTAAATTGGCTGTGAACCTTTTTTGTCCTTGATATATCCCCGAGATTGAGATAGTGCCCAATGTATGTAAAAAGATGATGCATTTGGTTCCAACTAAGTGTGTTAAATGGGTTGATTGGACTGAAATTGGAGAAATTAAAGTGGATTAAATTAGAAATCGAATTAAATTATGATCCGCTTAGATTTATCTTTGGCTAAAATGCGTTGGACTTATAAATCAAATTGTGTCATAATATAAGTTCTTGATTTTAAAGTGGAAAGTCACCGAACATTATACAAACTAAATAAACATATATTTAAGTTTATCCCAGAAAAACAAATTACAAAATAAAAAAAGATAGATAAATACTAAGTAGATAGTAATTCATTTCACCAATGCAACTAAAGAATCTTAAAAAATGGTAGATAAATACTAAACTATTCATTGCCCCAATGCAACTTAAGAGTCATTAAAAAAATGAATAGATAAATACTAAAATATTCATTGCACCAATTGAACTAAATAGTGTTAAAATTTGTTCAATTGGAGATTAAATTAGATTTAATTGAAGATTTGTTTTTAAAAAAATGAGTTAATTCTTGAATAAGTTGAGATTGACTCAATTTAATTTTTTTTGAGCCCAACTCATAAAATTTTGGAGGGATTACTTATATTTGAGCTCATTTTGACTAGGGGTGGACCTATGGTATTTCGTTTGAAATTTCCAAATGTCAATCGATATTGGTTGTTAAAAGTAGATATCAAATATCAAACTTTTAAGTTTCGATTGAGTATTGATAATCAGTAAACCAAATTTTCGTTCGTTAATATTGTATTAAAGTTGGAGTCCATTGTATTATAAAATTTAAGTGTAACTTACATAAATACCTATAGTTTTAGGGTTATCAGATAGAAATAGCTATAAGTATCATATTTTAAAAAAATAGCTACAGTTTGTGAATGGCTATATCCATATATATGTCATTTTATTTTTAATTCAAAAAATTATTCTAATTAAATTTCTCATTAAATAAGGTAAATTGGTTAATGTAACTGACAAGACTTTTTTTCAGCCCTTAAATCCATTAATTTGGCATTTTGAATATGTAACTGATCACTACCTTTTAGGATTCTTATCAGTTTACAAATAAAAATTATGTTTGCTATTTATTCTTCATTTGACTCCTAAGAAAAATACAATTAAGTAGATATCATCACAGTTTTGATCCGATATTTCAAAAAATAGAGCGAAGAGAATTGCTATGTAGAATATAACATTGACGGAATAGTGGTGAAGAAATAAACTTCGTATTCTGATTTATGACGGTATGTATATTAATGAAAGGCTTATTTTTTGTGAAAAAATAATATTTCTCATATTGAGTTTATCATGTATTCATTTATTTAAGTATTTGATGTATGCATACTTTCGTATATAATGTATAAATAAAATTATGTATTGATTATAGGTTGTCCTGTCAATTGATTGCACTTATTTAGTAAGTGATGAAGGGAAGACTTATATCTTGTGCTTGGAAAAGAAGACTTGTAGTTGCAATAGGTTTCAAGTTGACGGAATACCATGCGCACATGCGTGAAGGGTGTTGAACAAAAAAAATATTCTTCTAGATTAATATTGTTCACACTTTTACTGGCCAGAAACAATATTGAAAACATATGAAGTGCATGTGTATCCTCTCCGTAACAAAAGTGAATGAATATACTTGAACACACTGCTATTGAAGTTGTGTTGCCACCAAAATACAAGCGACATCCGAGAGGCCAAAGAAGCAAGAGAAGTCATTTAGTGATTTGAGTAAAAGGAAGTGTACGGATTCTTGTAGTACACATGTAGACAACGTGATCACAATAGGTGGTTCATGTCGAACTCCAATACGGAATGCATGGTACCTGATACATCCCGCTAGAAAAGCATTTTTTACTTAATTATCGTTATGTCGAATAAATGAATTAAAAAAATATTTGCTTTTTGAAATATTTGTTTTTTTATTTGTTTGCTTAAATTATAAATTAACTTGAATATTATCTCAATACTTAATTTGATACTATTAATATGTATTAACACATTCAAACTACTGATAATACGTGCATATAGTTATACTTGAGAATATGTTGGTGAATACATATATAAAACAGTTATACTAGTGAAAAATTGATTAATATAACACACAACCCATAAAAATACAAAAGGAACAATGTTCTTTGTATGCACTTACATATTACTTTGGTGTATGATGAAAATCACTTTAAAAACATATAATAATGTTATTACTACGATATGTTTATCACTTTTAAGAATGTAAGTATCCAAATTTCTTTAAGTAATAACTCACAATAAATGAATATAGTAATTGTGTATATTTTGATATGAAAAAGACTCTAGCATACATTTATACTATTGAATATGTTGATAAAATAAATACACAGATGAACATATTGATTACCAAAATTAGATATCCAAGTGTATATGTTTTCAGATGAACTGTACATTTATACAAACATACATCCATCTCTTCCTACCATTACATTGAATTCAATAACCCCAATAAAAATTTTAACAAAGTAGCTACCAAAACAGTAAAGCAACATGATCAGTATATCAATAGAAGAGTTGATAATGTTTGAAAATAAAATAAAATATTAGTTTTAATCATAAGCATTAAATAGAAGTTCAAAATGATAACTAGCACAAGAAACTAATAGATTCTAACAAGTTGACTATTATCGATTTTTGCGGGTGGCCTGATCATCCTGGGTGGTGCCTCATTCTCAGTAGCAGCCCCTTCTTCCTCCTTCTTCGCTGCATATTCTCACAATAGTGCGCCGTATCTGATGCGGTTTAACTTAGAATCAAGATATTGAATTGAAATACCTTCACCTTCACTTAGGTAATCTGCAAATGCTAGCTAATATATCCGACAATCCCTGATAAATGAGGAAAATACATTGCTTATTAAATAAGATATTTTTTTTTGTAAGTATATTAAGAGAATGACAACACTTACTATTCAGAAAACATAATAACAACATAACTCTAAATACACTAGAGAGTATTCAAAAATGTAAAGGTATTCAAATACAATAGAAGGTATTCAAAGTGCAATGGTATGCCACACTATAAATATTTCAATGGTTAATGTATGCCACAATATACCAATTTGAAAGGTATCCTCCACATAAACTTACTTGTTCAACTTACACTACATTCATATGACTACACCTTACTATAGTCATCTTCAAAAAACAGAATGACAACATATCAAAAAATTTTCATCCACGGTCAGTGATGTACCTTCTTTCCTCTTACAAGAACCACCTCTTTCTTATTCTTCCATCAGACTCAATGTTATAGGGTTATTCAAAGATTCTGATTTCTTCTGAATCTCCATTGCAACAATATTGGAGCCTGAAATTTGTGATTGTTTTTCCGCTATACACAAATCAAACGAGAGCATTCCCAACAAACAATTATCGGGATAATTTGTACCTCTTGTGACCCTCTGGGAGTATCCGATTCCGACATAGCAATATTGAACACACAACCTCCAACGTTAACCCTAATAATATGCCAAAACATAAAACTATATAAAATATTCAAAGAAAAAAAGAGGAAAAAATGGAAATTAGAAGATATCTGTCGAAACTCAACAACAATTAACCATTGAAGATCAAGCAAACTTGTTGATTGTGAGGATTTGATGAGTGAAGACTCCGTTATTTGTGGATCCTACTAGGAGATGGAGTTGATTTAGGAGTAATATAATTAATTTGGGGATAAATAATTTAAATTAGGGATAATGATAGCATGCTGAAAAAAGTGAAAATAGGGAAGAGAAAGCGTGAAAAGTAGGAAAAAATAAATTTTATGTGTGTGAATTACATTTTCCTATTTATTAATTATATATACCCAAAAAATATAAATAAATTATAGTGTAGCTATATTATTTTAATATAATATTTAGTTTGACATTTTCTGTAATTTCACGAAAATTTAATACCATTGCTTCAGTTAGTTATGTTTTTTTGACGTAGATGCATGATATAATAAAGACCAACAAGTTAGAATATATCAAGATTTTCTTTTTGATACAGTTAAAAAAAGTTCATGCCAAGAAATTCAAAAATCAATATATGTATCACAAACATAAATGTACAACCAAAACTAATTGTTACTGAGGCATCTATGTCTAATCCTTTTCAGATTTTTTTTGTGTTGTGTGTGTGTATATTATATATATATATATATATATATATATATATATATATATATGTATATATATCGGAAAAGGGTCAAATATACTCCTGTTCTATAGGAAATAGTTCATATATGCCCTTAGTTATACTTTGGGGTCAAATATACCCCTCCCGTCATACTTTGAGTTAAATATACCCCTGATTTTAACGGAAGGACATTGTGTGTGTATATATATATATATATATATATATATATATATATATATATATGTATATATATATATATATATATATGTATATATATATATATATATATACATGTATATATATATCGAAAAAGGGTCAAATATACCCCTGTTCTATAGGAAATAGTTCATTTTGATTATACTTTGGGGCCAAATATACCCCTCCCGTCATACTTTGAGTCGAATATACCCCTGATTTTAACGGAAGGACATTTGTCAACATAGAAAACAAACAACCCACCTCCAATTTTAAATACCCAATTACCTTTAGAAACCAATCATTTAAATACCCAATTTGAACCAAACCCATTTCATGATTATCTTCTCTAGCTAAAGCTTCCATTCAAATAAATACTCAACTACGAAAGGTCCAACACACAGTTTTGTTACTTATATATTTTTTGCTCGTTGTTATGATAAAATCCATCCACAAGCATGCCTTAATCTTTGTTGTCCTAATTTTCTAATGCTACTAAATTGTTGGTGAGTTGAACACCCATGAAAACAAACAACGATTCCAATTAAACATCATAACACATTTAAGTTCAGTTTCTTGTGTTGTCCAGTATGTTAATCAATATTGACCCACTACTTGAATGGTATTAAGTACATGCTAAATCAAACATAAAATTTTGAATTCTAACTTGCAACAATTATCAACTATTTTAATCTTTTAAGAGATGAAATAACTTTAAAGACAGGAGGTTCTGCAAGAAATATTTTTGGTGAAAAAAATGACCCGCCACATTGTGCTCCTGAAGTTTTCGTAGTGATTAAGAGTTTTGATTTTAATGAAAATCTCAAGTGGAGAAGATGACTATGAAAACGGGTTGGTAATAGGTTAAATGGTGGGTTTCTAAAGGGAATTGAGTATTTAAAATTGGGGGTGAGTTATTTGGTTTCTATGTTGACAAGTGTCCTTCCGTTAAAATCAGGGGTATATTTGACCCAAAGTATAATGGAAGGGGTATATTTGGCCCAAAAGTATAACCAAGGGCATATATAAACTATTTCCTATAGTACATGGGTATATTTGACCCTTTACCGTATATATATATATATATATATATATGACTTTACAATCTAACTCACCTTCACAATTCTAGGTGTAGTGACGGAACTAAAATTTTCAATAAAGGGTGTTAATTGTTATAGTAAAAAAAGGGTAGCAGGCTAGAACACATGGCCTTTGAGAACTTTTACAACACATTAACAACTGCACTAAACCTTCATCTTGTGGTAAGAGGTGTTAATACTAAATTATCAAAAAATAATTTCGGTTTGATAATTTAATTTTTAATATTTAATGTCCAGCCCTAATTTTGAAATTATGGAATCCGTTTTAGCTATGACTTTTAGTTTTAAATTCCCATTCTTATAGTTATTGTTTTATTATTTTGTATTTCGGTAATATTTCTTTACATCTTGCAACTACATTGAGTGAGAAATCAATGATCGATGACCAAAAATACTTTAATTATGAACATTTTAATGGATCTCTTCACATTAAATTTGTACAAATAAAAGTAATTAACAACTTAAATATATAAAAATCATATTACAAATTTATCACCTTTCTAAATTTTATCTGTATCACATAACTTAAAATTAAAAAAATATTAAAATATTAGGCACGGGCATTGTGTCTGTATAAGTTAAGAAAGAGACTTGAAAATCAGCAAACAAGTGAAGTCCACAGTAGCACAATAAGATATATGTATACGTATGATATTATTGAGCTATCTGTAGATTTATGTATTAGAAAATATATTGATTATTTTTGTTTTTTTTATTTGACACTGGTGTAATTATTTATCATTAAGAAAATTAATTGATAAATAACAAATTAAAATTGGGTAAATATTGATCCTCATATTTGTGGTTTGATAAAAGGGAAACTTTCACATATAGCCACTCAAAAATAATTAATTACTCTCCATAACTATAGTTTGATAATTACAATTTGTAGCTACATGTTGGCGAGCGAGACTGGAAGAGAGAGGAGAGACGCGCGAGAGAGGGGAAAAGAGTACGAAAAAGGTGAATTGTATATGTATACTGGTTAGACAATTGTATATTATACATATGTATTTGTATATGTGACAAAAGAGATTGGGAGAGTGAGGAGAGAGGCGAGCGAGATCGCGAGAGGGAGTAGAGAGGCGAGGGAGAGAGGGCAGAGAGTGGGAGAGAGGTGAATTGTATATGTATATAATTGTATATTATACATTTACATTTGTATATAGGCAAGAGAGATTGGGAGAGGGAGGAGAGAGGCGAGCGAGAGAGGGCAGAGAGTTGGAGATAGGTGAATTGTATATGTATATAGGTTAAATAATTGTATATTATACATATGTATTTGTATATTCTGGCGAATTATACATATACATACATGACTAATTATACAAATTCGAAATCAACCCATATAATTAAAGTATAATATTAGTCGCGAGTGGTAATTATAACAAACTATAGCTATGGTGAGTAATTAAATAGTATAATTTTGCTTTGTTGCGTAATTTTCCCCTTGATAAAATACCTTTTAATATTGCGAATTTTATTCAAAACCCGCTAAATTAATTAGTAATTTTATTTGCCTCTCTAAATCGGTAGTCTTTACCCTTGTTGTCCTGCATGTTGTCATCTAAAGAGAGTGATATATATACACTTGCTTTCCACATAGATTTTTTAATTTGTTCACGTGATATTTTTGTTTTTTTAATAAAATCGGCTCAAAATTTTACAATACTTTTCTAGAACTTCACTGTTACGATTCAAATCGTCGTGATTGACACCCACACTAACCTTTTGGTGGGAGAACCATTACTACAACCTAAACAGATAAATTTTATAAAAACTAAGACATTTAAGGATACAGAAGCAGGTTTAAATGACAATAAAAATGGAGTCCCCATAAACTCCAAGGTTTTAACAAACAATTAACCAAACTAATGCGGAAAAACAACCCCTAGAACCTGAAAGTCATTGTACAAAAACTCTACTAACGACAAGTCTAAGAACAAGGGGTACAACCCCAAAATTGAACAACACCTTAAATAAAAGTCTGAGTCCGAAAAGAGTGAACTTTAACAAGAAAGATCCATGACAGTCTAAAAGAACTGACTCACCCTTGAATCTGGTCACGCTCAATAGTCACATAGTTGAGGTCTATCAATAGTCACCTGAAGATGCCCTGTACTCAACAAAGAAAGAGCAAGTGCAGTATCAGTACACAACCACAATGTACTGGTAGGATCACACGACTATCCCATTAAGTGCAACATATATAATCCATTACAACATATTAATAACATGCATACACCGAACATATATACAATATCAATATCATATACGAATAACAATCAAGTTCACAATTCTCAAATTACACAATTATGTCAAGTCAATGGTGCTCTCATGGAACCCACACCCAAACTATTAGCATACCAAAACGTGATATTCGATCCAAGAGTTATGCCAGAACATGACAATCGATCCATAAATTTATGCCGAAATGTGGCAATCGATCCATACATTTATGTCGGAACGTGGTAACTGATCCCATTTATTATGTTGGAACGCAACGTCCGATCCATTCAACAAGCCACAATCATAATCACAATCACAGTCACAAGTATATTCTCAAAATCATACAATCAAGTCATGATTCATGACATTCATCATTCATCTATCCTCATCCACGAGTAGTATGATCAATAGTGCAACATTCACATACATACACGTATTATAAGAAAGCAAGAACAAACATATATCACACGATCATGAAATCACAATCATCACCTACCTCAAATTCAAGCTTGAATCCCCTAAGGCATTTGAATCTTCCATTTTCAGATTTTTTCCGCTTGTTTTAGGTCTACAAACAACAATTTATGCGCAAGGATCAACAATCAAAGGTTAAATTATCCCGATTATAACGAACTCAATAACCCTAGACCAAACCCATGATCCCCATACCCATATTAGGGCTTTTCCCACCATAATTCCCATAGCAAAACCCACCCCCATTGATGATTACCCAAGAAACTAAGTTCTACGGATCAAAACATGGTTTCGAAGAGTAAAAACCTTACCTTTAGCCTTAAGAATGGTTAAAATCCATCAAGAACGCATCCTTAGCTCTCAAAGTTGAAAAGTATAGCATTAAACATTTTTGGGGTTTTATTTCGACTTAAGTCGCATCTGTCCCACTATGGCGGCCCCAACCCGCCACAATGGCTTGCATAGAAACAATGAGCAAATTTAATAATTTTAAACCAAAATTTCACAACACACCATCATTCCATGACACTCAAATGATACCCGTTCACATTAAGATCAATTTCGGGAATCTACTCACCCGAATTCAATTTCGTAAAATCTATGGGTTTCTTAACATCTTAACTATCCACTCATGTAATCAAATTCATTAATAAATCTCTCATTTGTTACCCAATTTTCCTAGACCTCACTAACTCCGATTTCGTCCAAATCTGGACTAGGCTAGAAAATTTAAAATTACTATGAAAAAGTTTTTTGGCCCCAATTCTTTCCCCATTAGCTTTTCCCGTACGACAAAAATTAGGTTGTTACATTCACCTTTTTAGGAAAAAAATTATTTAGCTAAGCATAATGAGATTCTTTTCAATTATATTTTACAAATATTGCTTAAAAATAATAAATACACTGTTCAAATAAATAGTTATTACACTTGTACAAAGATATAATAAGAATTACACAGTTGAAACTTCATTATTGTGCGATCTTTTTATTTCACTAAAAATTAAGAGTCTCTTCTAACTAAATAAATAGTTTTAATTATATTGCTCCCAAAAAATAGCTGAAATAAATAGTCATTGTACTAAACTAGAAAAAAAAAGCAAGTATACAATCGCAGCTCCATTTTTGTCGATTATATATTTTTTTTGTTTGACTAAAAGTAATGGAATTCCATTTTTATAAATCGATTTTAGTGTGATAAAAAATTAAACCGTTGAAAAAATAGTCACTACATCAAAAGAGCTCTACAATATCTCCAAACTAAGCCCAAGCACAGTCGTGATGATCAATCCTTGACAGGATCCACTGACTAGTCATCGCAGCCGCGATTGTCAAGGATCGTAGATGAAAAGATTGAGAAACCACCTTCGTGAATGGGATGCCAAACTAGCGATCACGAAGATCAATTTCATTGGCCTATGCGAACGCAGCTCCAAGCGCGAAGAGTGAGGCATGTTGCACCAACAATGACTGCACTAGTCCGAACTTAAGGCTGAGAAAATGCTCCAAAAGTCCCTACTCTCCGAATAGACTACAATGTCATCGATGAACACTATCACAAAAGAGTCCAAGTTGGTCCTAAAGAGAGTTTTTGGCCAAAAACATCCTTCAACTATACCCTAAACTTAAACTACATCCTTAAGTATAATTCTTAGCAGAAAACATCCTCCAAGTATTTAAAAGTGAATAATTTTCATCATTTTGTTAGATATCGTCAAAAAGCTAAGGGATCCTAAAAAACTATGAGCAGTTCGCGTGACTATCAACAAAAGTTTTCCTGCAAAATTTCATTATTTGCTATAAAGAGTTCCTGAATTATTTTTAAAAAAATCTTAGACATTAATGCTTATGAGAACAGAAAAAACGTTTGAAATTTGTGAGAGTATGTTCATGATATGCTCCTTTTCTCATTTAGTAACGGGAAGAAGCTGTAGCTTAATTATCTTACCTTTTTTTTTATAGCCAAACTGTATTTTGGATCAATAAATTTTTGGGTCAATATGATATTGAAGTAATCAAAATATTGATTATGTCTCGCATTTGAGTTTCATTCTACATTATAAGAAGCGGAAGCCTCCAAGAAACGTCGCTTTTAGCATATTCAATTGAGAAGAAACATATTTCAACTAATAATATTTTTAATATCAAACTACATGAAAAATATCAAATTAAAAGATTTTGCATAATGCTAAACTCAATTATCGAAAAAGTTTACGATAGTATTTTGGCGTATCTAAGAATAATAATTAGCAAGGAGTGACTTTATTTTTGTGGATCAGTTAGTTTTCTGATAAATTAAAGTAGAAAGATGAAAATTGTTCACTTTTAAATACTCAAAAGACATTTTCTGCTAAGAATGATACTTTAGGGATGTAGTTTAAATTTGAGATATAAATTTAAGGATGATTCTGGCTAAAAACTCGCCTAAAGACAAGGTTCATCAAATCCTTGAATGTTAGTAGGGCATTGGTCAAACCAAAAGACATCACTAGGACTCATAATGGAGATAATGAGTCCTAAAAGCAGTCTTTCACTACACCATTTTAGGCCTACGGCCACCCCACTAAAGTGTAGCCTAAACTAGCAAAAAGTGTGGCCTAAAATAAAAGGCCACACTTTTGGACTTTAGGCAACACTTTTCAGGGGGTGGCCAAATGAAGCGTAACCTTTGACATTAGGCAACACTTATTAAATGTCGCCACTTTTGGCTACACTTATAAAGCGTAGCCGAAGAAGTATAAGGCCACGCTTTGTTTTGATGCATTAGCAACACCTATATTTTATTATACTACACTTAAAAGCGTTGTCTTTGCGGTTTTATTGGTCACACTTCAAAAGTGTTGCCTTTTATAGGTCATCTAGCGCAACACTTCAAAAGTGCTGCCTTTTATATCTCATATATAGCAACACTTATAAAGTGTAATTTTATATCTCATCTAGAGCAACACTTATAAAGTGTAGCTTTATATCTCATCTACAGCAACATTTATAAAGTGTAACTTTATATCTCATCTAGAGCAACACTTATAAAGTGTAACTTTATATCGCATCTACAGCAACACTTACAAAGTGTAATTTTATGTCTAATCTAAAGCAACACTTATAAAGTGTAACTTTATATATCATCTACAGCAACACTTATATAGTGTAGCAATACTATTGAATTGAATATATTCAATATACGATCACATAATTAAATCGAACGTATATATTTCAAATAAACTTCAAGAACATGTCCAAAAACTCCAAAACATAGAAAATAATTGCTTAAAGATCTCTAATATCAATAAATTCCAAAATACCAAATGCATACAAACATATATGACAATAGTACAAAAACTCTTCATCGTTTACTACAATAGATCGAGTTTACTTCTGCCACAATTCAAATTCAATTACCGGCATTTTCCTGCACATTGAAAATAAAATTATAAGTTAGTGAAATAAATGTGAAAGTGCAGAATTGGAGAGTATTAATTGTAAGCCAACCAATCCAAATCAATATATATACGTAAATCATATAGACCATTTATAATCACGTGGATTATGGGTTACTGCATGTATTGTAAACACAAAGTGATCAACAGACACACATCATCCCAAATTCCATTCAGAGCATATGTAAAATTTTATTTGCCTCTCTAAATCGGTAGTCTTTACCCTTGTTGTCCTGCATGTTGTCATCTAAAGAGAGTGATATATATACACTTGCTTTCCACATAGATTTTTTAATTTGTTCACGTGATATTTTTGTTTTTTTAATAAAATCGGCTCAAATTTTTACAATACTTTTCTAGAACTTCACTGTTACGATTCAAATCGTCGTGATTGACACCCACACTAACCTTTTGGTGGGAGAACCATTACTACAACCTAAACAGATAAATTTTATAAAAACTAAGACATTTAAGGATACAGAAGCAGGTTTAAATGACAATAAAAATGGAGTCCCCATAAACTCCAAGGTTTTAACAAACAATTAACCAAACTAATGCGGAAAAACAACCCCTAGAACCTGAAAGTCATTGTACAAAAACTCTACTAACGACAAGTCTAAGAACAAGGGGTACAACCCCAAAATTGAACAACACCTTAAATAAAAGTCTGAGTCCGAAAAGAGTGAACTTTAACAAGAAAGATCCATGACAGTCTAAAAGAACTGACTCACCCTTGAATCTGGTCACGCTCAATAGTCACATAGTTGAGGTCTATCAATAGTCACCTGAAGATGCCCTGTACTCAACAAAGAAAGAGCAAGTGCAGTATCAGTACACAACCACAATGTACTGGTAGGATCACACGACTATCCCATTAAGTGCAACATATATAATCCATTACAACATATTAATAACATGCATACACCGAACATATATACAATATCAATATCATATACGAATAACAATCAAGTTCACAATTCTCAAATTACACAATTATGTCAAGTCAATGGTGCTCTCATGGAACCCACACCCAAACTATTAGCATACCAAAACGTGATATTCGATCCAAGAGTTATGCCAGAACATGACAATCGATCCATAAATTTATGCCGAAATGTGGCAATCGATCCATACATTTATGTCGGAACGTGGTAACTGATCCCATTTATTATGTTGGAACGCAACGTCCGATCCATTCAACAAGCCACAATCATAATCACAATCACAGTCACAAGTATATTCTCAAAATCATACAATCAAGTCATGATTCATGACATTCATCATTCATCTATCCTCATCCACGAGTAGTATGATCAATAGTGCAACATTCACATACATACACATATTATAAGAAAGCAAGAACAAACATATATCACACGATCATGAAATCACAATCATCACCTACCTCAAATTCAAGCTTGAATCCCCTAAGGCATTTGAATCTTCCATTTTCAGATTTTTTCCGCTTGTTTTAGGTCTACAAACAACAATTTATGCGCAAGGATCAACAATCAAAGGTTAAATTATCCCGATTATAACGAACTCAATAACCCTAGACCAAACCCATGATCCCCATACCCATATTAGGGCTTTTCCCACCATAATTCCCATAGCAAAACCCACCCCCATTGATGATTACCCAAGAAACTAAGTTCTACGGATCAAAACATGGTTTCGAAGAGTAAAAACCTTACCTTTAGCCTTAAGAATGGTTAAAATCCATCAAGAACGCATCCTTAGCTCTCAAAGTTGAAAAGTATAGCATTAAACATTTTTGGGGTTTTATTTCGACTTAAGTCGCATCTGTCCCACTATGGCGGCCCCAACCCGCCACAATGGCTTGCATAGAAACAATGAGCAAATTTAATAATTTTAAACCAAAATTTCACAACACACCATCATTCCATGACACTCAAATGATACCCGTTCACATTAAGATCAATTTCGGGAATCTACTCACCCGAATTCAATTTCGTAAAATCTATGGGTTTCTTAACATCTTAACTATCCACTCATGTAATCAAATTCATTAATAAATCTCTCATTTGTTACCCAATTTTCCTAGACCTCACTAACTCCGATTTCGTCCAAATCTGGACTAGGCTAGAAAATTTAAAATTACTATGAAAAAGTTTTTTGGCCCCAATTCTTTCCCCATTAGCTTTTCCCGTACGACAAAAATTAGGTTGTTACATTCACCTTTTTAGGAAAAAAATTATTTAGCTAAGCATAATGAGATTCTTTTCAATTATATTTTACAAATATTGCTTAAAAATAATAAATACACTGTTCAAATAAATAGTTATTACACTTGTACAAAGATATAATAAGAATTACACAGTTGAAACTTCATTATTGTGCGATCTTTTTATTTCACTAAAAATTAAGAGTCTCTTCTAACTAAATAAATAGTTTTAATTATATTGCTCCCAAAAAATAGCTGAAATAAATAGTCATTGTACTAAACTAGAAAAAAAAAGCAAGTATACAATCGCAGCTCCATTTTTGTCGATTATATATTTTTTTTGTTTGACTAAAAGTAATGGAATTCCATTTTTATAAATCGATTTTAGTGTGATAAAAAATTAAACCGTTGAAAAAATAGTCACTACATCAAAAGAGCTCTACAATATCTCCAAACTAAGCCCAAGCACAGTCGTGATGATCAATCCTTGACAGGATCCACTGACTAGTCATCGCAGCCGCGATTGTCAAGGATCGTAGATGAAAAGATTGAGAAACCACCTTCGTGAATGGGATGCCAAACTAGCGATCACGAAGATCAATTTCATTGGCCTATGCGAACGCAGCTCCAAGCGCGAAGAGTGAGGCATGTTGCACCAACAATGACTGCACTAGTCCGAACTTAAGGCTGAGAAAATGCTCCAAAAGTCCCTACTCTCCGAATAGACTACAATGTCATCGATGAACACTATCACAAAAGAGTCCAAGTTGGTCCTAAAGAGAGTTTTTGGCCAAAAACATCCTTCAACTATACCCTAAACTTAAACTACATCCTTAAGTATAATTCTTAGCAGAAAACATCCTCCAAGTATTTAAAAGTGAATAATTTTCATCATTTTGTTAGATATCGTCAAAAAGCTAAGGGATCCTAAAAAACTATGAGCAGTTCGCGTGACTATCAACAAAAGTTTTCCTGCAAAATTTCATTATTTGCTATAAAGAGTTCCTGAATTATTTTTAAAAAAATCTTAGACATTAATGCTTATGAGAACAGAAAAAACGTTTGAAATTTGTGAGAGTATGTTCATGATATGCTCCTTTTCTCATTTAGTAACGGGAAGAAGCTGTAGCTTAATTATCTTACCTTTTTTTTTATAGCCAAACTGTATTTTGGATCAATAAATTTTTGGGTCAATATGATATTGAAGTAATCAAAATATTGATTATGTCTCGCATTTGAGTTTCATTCTACATTATAAGAAGCGGAAGCCTCCAAGAAACGTCGCTTTTAGCATATTCAATTGAGAAGAAACATATTTCAACTAATAATATTTTTAATATCAAACTACATGAAAAATATCAAATTAAAAGATTTTGCATAATGCTAAACTCAATTATCGAAAAAGTTTACGATAGTATTTTGGCGTATCTAAGAATAATAATTAGCAAGGAGTGACTTTATTTTTGTGGATCAGTTAGTTTTCTGATAAATTAAAGTAGAAAGATGAAAATTGTTCACTTTTAAATACTCAAAAGACATTTTCTGCTAAGAATGATACTTTAGGGATGTAGTTTAAATTTGAGATATAAATTTAAGGATGATTCTGGCTAAAAACTCGCCTAAAGACAAGGTTCATCAAATCCTTGAATGTTAGTAGGGCATTGGTCAAACCAAAAGACATCACTAGGACTCATAATGGAGATAATGAGTCCTAAAAGCAGTCTTTCACTACACCATTTTAGGCCTACGGCCACCCCACTAAAGTGTAGCCTAAACTAGCAAAAAGTGTGGCCTAAAATAAAAGGCCACACTTTTGGACTTTAGGCAACACTTTTCAGGGGGTGGCCAAATGAAGCGTAACCTTTGACATTAGGCAACACTTATTAAATGTCGCCACTTTTGGCTACACTTATAAAGCGTAGCCGAAGAAGTATAAGGCCACGCTTTGTTTTGATGCATTAGCAACACCTATATTTTATTATACTACACTTAAAAGCGTTGTCTTTGCGGTTTTATTGGTCACACTTCAAAAGTGTTGCCTTTTATAGGTCATCTAGCGCAACACTTCAAAAGTGCTGCCTTTTATATCTCATATATAGCAACACTTATAAAGTGTAATTTTATATCTCATATAGAGCAACACTTATAAAGTGTAGCTTTATATCTCATCTACAGCAACATTTATAAAGTGTAACTTTATATCTCATCTAGAGCAACACTTATAAAGTGTAACTTTATATCGCATCTACAGCAACACTTACAAAGTGTAATTTTATGTCTAATCTAAAGCAACACTTATAAAGTGTAACTTTATATATCATCTACAGCAACACTTATATAGTGTAGCAATACTATTGAATTGAATATATTCAATATACGATCACATAATTAAATCGAACGTATATATTTCAAATAAACTTCAAGAACATGTCCAAAAACTCCAAAACATAGAAAATAATTGCTTAAAGATCTCTAATATCAATAAATTCCAAAATACCAAATGCATACAAACATATATGACAATAGTACAAAAACTCTTCATCGTTTACTACAATAGATCGAGTTTACTTCTGCCACAATTCAAATTCAATTACCGGCATTTTCCTGCACATTGAAAATAAAATTATAAGTTAGTGAAATAAATGTGAAAGTGCATAATTGGAGAGTATTAATTGTAAGCCAACCAATCCAAATCAATATATATACGTAAATCATATAGACCATTTATAATCACGTGGATTATGGGTTACTGCATGTATTGTAAACACAAAGTGATCAACAGACACACATCATCCCAAATTCCATTCAGAGCATATGTAAAATTCCCCTTTCTCTTCCTACAATGGTATCAAAAGCTGAGAAAAAGCATGTTGAGAAAAGTCCAGCATCTAAAAAAACTCGTATAGCCGAGAAATCTCATGCAGAACAGAATGCACAGGACGAAAATAAGCTAACAGAGAACAGCACTGCAACTTTCGAAGACAGAAAGAAGAAGAGACAGAAAGAAGAAGAGGTCGAAGATAGAGAACATCACTGCAGCTGTGGAAGACAGAAAGAAGAAAGAGAGAAAGAGAACAGCACTGCAGCTGACTTGTTAATTCTGTTGAATTAACTAAACATGTACATAAAAAAATCTGCCTGTTGAATGAAATTTTCCAGTTTTGTACATAAAAAAAAGACCTGAATAGACTAGCTCTCCCAGTTACTGTTGTATTAAGGCAGGAACTGGGAGCTGACATTCACAATTTGATATTGAGCAAAGAGATGGAAGCTGATAGGAAGAACAAAAACAAAGGGGAACAAGGCAAACTTGATTTTAGAAACCTGCAAATGCAGTACACAAACAAGTTTCAGCACTAAACAAAAGCCTTTACAAGTTTAACAAGTTAGGCATTTTCCCAACAATTCCAAAAACTTGCAAATGCAATACAAATTCTTTACAAGTTTAACAAGTTAGGCATTTTCCCAACAATTGAATTGTTAGAAATGAAAACTTAACAAGTTTTGCAAGATTAGCAAATACACTCAAATCAACATGAGTAACTCAACCCAAGTTGTCAAGAACAACTCCTGCAACATTACACACTCAAGTTCATCACACACCAAAAAGCCTAGGAGACAGCATGTGTTTGAAATAAGAACTACCAACACACTAAGCTTGTGTTTGAAATGCTGCAAAATGAAGTTTATCGATTCAAACAAGACCATTTATGACCCGAGTTTATAGGACAATTCAACAAAGCATGGACATACCAAAACTCCTAATTATTAGCTTATATGATTTTTATTCACTGACAGCTTCTCAGACTCCTTCCAAAATAAATCAAAAGGTAAACCAAGCAAAAAAGAGAGAGAATCAATTTAAAGAAGACAACAAATTGAATGTCGAAGGCCTGTTAATCACAGAGATGTCAAATCATCAAACAATCTCCTCAATGATGGTTTCGAACCACATGTGTGCTTTTCAATCTAACACATAAATTTATGATTATCTTATGATTAATTTTATTATATACATATATTTTATCTTATCAGTAGGTAATTAGTACATCAGCAGTATCCTTTAATTAATTTGGTGAGAAACAGGGAACATAGTCAGTTTTGAAAATATATTTGGCTAGGAAACACTCCTTTAATAAATGTTTTTCCAAACATTTTCCAGATTACATCTTACCTAGAATTTATCATCACTGTTGTTAACTGTTTGCTTGACACAGAAAAATCTTTCTTTTGTAATCTATGCATCTGCTTGATACTTTGTTAATGACATCCTTCTTACTTCACAAAAAAAATATGTCTATGTAGACGTGTTGTCTTATGAGCATATCTTTCATATAAAGTGGGAAGACACACAGACTCTTATGAGCATATCTGGCATCTATAATAGGGAATAAACACAGAGCAGAACAACTTTCCCTACATTTTCACATTCTGAATAAACAACAAGTTCCACACAGTTCTCAGTTCAGCAACTTTCCCTGCATTTTCATGATCTTGCCTCACTTATTGGTTGAACCAACTTTGCCTACTTCTCCTATAGAAGGGCTGGGACTTGGACTCAAACTAGAACTACTAAATATCAAATCCAACGTATCTACAACCTGTTTCAGAAAGCTAACAACATATCTTAGCAAACTAGTGGCTAGTAATGAAAATGCAAAACCTTGAGCCCATTGTAAGCACATCTTATGAAAGGTGTGATTACATTGAGACCCATTGTAAGTACAGCTATATGGAGACACATTGTAAGTACAGCTACAGTGACCCATCGTAAGTACAGCTATAGTTTTGTACTAAACATATATATATATATATATATATATATATATATATATATATATATATATATATATATATATATATATATATATATATATGTGTGTGTGTGTGTGTGTGTGTGTGTGCGTGTGTCTTTTTTCTCTTTTGCGTTATTTTTAATCAAAGCTCCAATGGATCTTAAAGCTTTTTGATTTTTATAATACTAATTGGACATAGTTTAGAAGAATAAAGGAGATATATTCTGAACCTGATGCACTGGTTAGATAAAGAATACTACTTTACTGTTTAGTTACAACCTGCTAATAGATACAGATTACAGATTGGATTTCTCAGTTATCAAAAAAATGACAGACAGAAGCTTTGGAATAGGTTCTCGAAATCTATTGCTCCCCTAAGTGGCTTGCTTAGGTTAAGTAGTACACATGGAATATCTTCAATAATACAATCTGCTGAAGAGGGATTTCATCATGGGTAGAAGCAGCAGCAGCATTAGCTCCGCAGACACAACATTACATTTTATTAATTTGAAGGTGATATGTAATGAGTAATGCACTATCCCTAATTCTGAAGAGGATAACTCTACACAGTACTTGAAACGGACATCAATTTACCACCACTAGCTATTTCTATTGCAATCTAGATAAATAAGGGAGAACAACTATGGAAGAATACTCAATATTCTAGTTTAGTCCTTGAAATTAAGAGTCAAAAATCTTAGCACTATATAACTGAGTTTACTTAATGATACATAATGTACCCAAATTCCTCAATTCTAAAATCAGTAGATGCTGCAATAACCACCAAGAAAATAGAACCCGAACTTTCCAAATCGTAACAACTTATGAACAAGAATAACTACCACTTCTAATAGCGACGGTCATCCTCTTCAGGTTACTTGTACTTGTCATATAATATCTCCCAGTTACAGAAGGCCAAGGAATCATTCAAGTAGTTCCTGCCTAACCTAAAATCTAATGCAATAACTTGATTTAATATTGAAAATTAGCCTACTTTTCCACTCACTGTTTATAGTGAACAAACTCATCCAAATAACTCATTGAAGTACATTTTGTTATGCCATACAGTTAAAGAGACAGTATAACATTGTTGGGACTCAAAGAAACCAGTAAGACAATGAAGAAGATTTGTATTACAGTACCTACTTCTATCTGCTGGGTTGTATGGAGTATGAAAGTAAAGAAATGAAAGATTTTTGAAGGGAAAACACCTACCGTAAAAAATCTCATATACTTATGGGTTTTTGGTGTAATCTTCAGGGTGTTAAGTATGAACAACAAATTCTATATTCTATGGATGCTTTACAGAAATAGGTTTTTGTAGAGTGGAATCATATCTTTTCATTTTTGGTTTGTTATGAGGGATTTGTAGACAGTGTACTAACTTTGCAATTTCTTATTGCTAGACTTCTTTGTGCTATAATATAATGTTTACTTACCTTTTCAAAAAAAAAACATCCAAAGAAACCTTTGTCATCCCATATCATACAAAAGACAAATCTCGTATAATTATCCTTATATAATCCAATGCTAATACTTATTACTCAGGAATCAAAAACTTAATGTAAGTACAAATCTTTAACACTTGATATTGGAAGTTCATAAACCATCTTATTCTTTTGGGAGCAACAACCATATATGGTATTTAGCTGTAATGGAGAAACATCACTTACTTGAGCATCTCGGCGAAACTCATAGCTTCATCAATTCCAGGAATTGCATTTGCCAAATCAGACAGAAAATCATCCATGCATCTGATCCAAGTGTCTCGTCATTCTACACAATTGGATCAACTTCCTAAAGAACATAATTTCAGTCACAAAATCCTAACCCATAACAGCATATCTGAACAAGATTGACCTTTTAAATTCAAAAAGCTAAAAGAATTGACAATCATAGAGTAGAAGCAATTTTTTTGATACAGTACATTAAGACCTGCAAAAACTAGGTCTCGACCCCAAACAAGTTGATTCAAAAGAATGAATTCTCAATAACCATTAAACACCATTCTCACTCCAGACTAATTAGCTTCAGTTCGTCATCTTGACAACAACCCAAAATTATTCATTCCTTCTAAACACAAAACAAAAAATCAAACACTTCAGCTAACAAGAACACTATTTTCGAACTAACACTTGACGAAATAACTATCAGAAAAGAGAATCGTACTTAATCTTCAAGAAATCATTATTTGGAGAAGATGACTTGAGATATCAGATCTTTGATGACTTCAACTCTTCAGCTCAGTTCTTCGACGATTTCAACTCTTCAGCGTGTATCGAAAAAAAATTGGTTCTTCAACTATCTTCACTCAGTTTGACGACTTCAACTCTTCAACTCCGTACATCAGCTCTTTGTTCATCAATAATCTGTATGGAAACGTGAAAGAGGGCTGAAGAAAGTGAAGTAAAAGAGGAAAGTGAAGTAAAAAAGTTAATGTTTTATCAATTATTAATGTTTATTTTTTTTAGCCAATAAAAATGGGAGGGAGTGTTAAAAATATTGGAGGGAATATAATATTTTAGTCAATTTTTTTAAGGCAACACTTATAAGGTGTTCTTTTTTCAATTATAAAAATAGAACATTTTAGAAGTGTAGCCATATATGTAAATAGGTGTTGCCAATTATATTATATTGTAACAACACTTATAAAGTGTAGCTTATACCATTAAAGAGTACACTTTTGAAGTGTTGCCAAAATTATCGTAGCTAAAAGTTAAAAATTTCGGCTACGCTTTAAAAGTGTTCCCAAAACTACTTTAGGCAACACTTTACAAGTGTAGCCCAGAATTAGTATAGTCATAGGCCTAAAATGGTGTAGTGTTTGGAATGTCCGCCGCCCTAACCCTCAAATGATGGCAGCCTGATCTCACATCTATCTTAGAGAACGCTGCTCCACTTTAAAGCTGGTAAGACAACTCATCAGTACACAATATTTGATACCTGTTTTTGATGATCACCTTACTCAATTGCATGTAATAAATACACAAACACATGGAACCATCCTTCTTTTTCATGAACAAAATAGAAGAACCCCAAGGAGACACACTAGGCCTAATGAACTCCTTAATCAGGAAGTCCTTGAGCTGCTCCTTGATATCCCTCAACTCAGGTGGAGCCATCTCATATGATAGAATAGAAATTGGCTGCGTGCCCAGCTCACCATCAAGGATGATGTCAATTTCACAATTAGGATATAGACCAGGTAGATCAGTAAGAAACCTGTCAGTAAACTTGCTAACTATTGGAATCGATTCAAAGGAAGTACATAGTATTGACATTAATTAGTTTTATGTACATAGGGAAACTAAGAAAAACACCCCTTTCCTACTAACCTCCTAACTCTCAGAAATGATAACATACCCCTTGACACATGAATATTAGTACCTTTGCACACAATCTGAGGGACGATAACGCTCAAATATACGTCACAAATATAATATAGGTTGTCGTTTACAAAAATAATTTTCAACTTAGGAGTTAAGGTCGAACCACCAGAACTGGCAGAGAATATTATGTGCTATTTAATTATCAAATCAATACTAACACACACAATGTTTTCAAGCAAGAGTATAAAATAAGGGGAATTTGGGAATCACAATTTTTGATTTGGATTCAAGTAATACGATCAACAGGTCAATTCAACAAAGATTGCAACAAGATGGAATTAACTACGGGTGTGTGCATTAGAGATAGGGTTTCAATTTAATAGGTAATGAGTAATCAATTCCAAATTCATCGATGCATGTATAGCCTTTGGTCTGTACTATATACAATTATTCATTGAACCCATGGATATGTAAATCTTGGGTTCTTATGAACCCCATGATAACACAAACAAAACACCGATTATTGATTGAGGGGGTTGGACTTTCTCTAGCTCTTTTCTTAAATGAGAAATAATATCATATTAGACTATCTCTACGTTTAATCGCATGACAAATTTCTCATGTCTCACTAATGAAGTCTTACCCAACTTTATTTTACTTTTATAAAGCGAAAGTATTGTTAGAGATTCCAACCAATGTCTGAAACCATTGATTTTAATAGGATTTAGATATCAAACCCACATGGACGATTGCTTAGAAAGGTACTGACTCAAGTTAAACTATTAAGATGAACAAAAGTGATTGTAACTAAAAGAAAGTTGATGTGTTGTAATTTATAACGTAGAGAAAATTGAGGGGGGTAAGTACTTAGGCTCTTAGCAATGAGAGGGGAATTCCGGGGTCGAGACATACTTGTATAACACCAAGTTCTTTCTTGGTTAAGTTACCTATCCTAGTAGTTGATTCACGGGGTTGATGATATGGTTCTGGACTCTTGAGTCTCTAACCTTGCACCAAAATTGGCCACTTAACTACATTGATGACCGGGGATAGACTAACCAATTTTGGTGTATTAAGCTATCTTATCTTATTTGAACCAAATGAGGCGATCTAGGTATATCACAATAGTAGTCTCAAATATATCTCTAATTCTAGTTAGAAATTAGAACTCATTCCTTATGTTCTTTGTCAAACCTAAGAATATGTCTCTCACATTCAGAAAAAAGGTTTATAGATTTACTCTAATGGTAGCTAAGCATTCATGTAGTAAAATAAAGAGCATAAGAATGATCAATAATGATACACAACAATAACCAACTCAATATAATGTTATACAATCATGCTTCGTAGCATCAATCGTAGAAATGAGGGTTCTAAATCTAATGTTTCAAATATTAATAATAATGTATGGATTGAAGAAAAATTCTTACATGAATTAAAGTAATGAAAAGAGGATTCAAAGAACCCCAAAAAGCTCCTCAAATGTTGAACAAACTCTCTCCAATTCGTCGCCTAAGTACCTCCCCCCTTAAAATAAAACACAAGTGTCCTATTTATTGAGAAATAGAACTTTCTCGGCAATTATGTCCATCTCTGTGGCATGCTTTGTGTAACACTCCGAAAAGTGAAGACCTAATCTAGAGCCTAAAATGAGTATCTAAAGGTTTAAATATTATTTTAAGACCTAAAATAATGTATATAAGTCATCCAAGAAGTTTTAGAGCCAAGACGCCAAAGAACGTCCATGACGTCCGGAAACTAGCTTAATTGAACTAGTTGACGTCGCTATCTTTGGGGATGGTTTTGGAGGGCCAAATGAAGTCCAAAACTTGTAAAAAGCCTTTGGTTAGGTAGAGTGTAGTATAGAGGGTCTAAAAGTACAATAACGACGCCCCAAGGACCACCCGAAGGGTCAAGGAGGAGGACCCCAACATGGGTGGGCAGGCTGCCAAAGCAGCCTGCGAAAGTCAAGAATCGGAGGGCTTCTGTGTGACGCGCAGATAACACGGACCTCACTGCCTCAAATTATTTTTGAGAAATAAAATGCGTGATGGCCCCGCGACGCGGATCCACTTCCCAGATCCGGTAAAATCGTATTTTTGACATTTTGACTTCACTAAGAGACCATTTTAAGTGAGGGGTGTTTTGGGTAATTTAGAGGGTGACTATATATTGACTTAGGGTCAGTTTTAAGTAATTTTGACTCACTCCAAACCCAAATCCCAAAATAAAATCCAAAAGCTCTCACCTCTCTCTACTTTCTCTCTCCCCAATTCCTCCATTGAAGAAGGAACAAAGCTTGAAGAAGAAGGTCAATTTCTATAGGATTTCACTTCAATTTCGTGGATTAATCTTCATTAAGGTATGGATTCTTCACTCTTGGGATTCCTTTCCCCAAGAGGTCCTCTCAAAGTTGATTTTCAAATTACCCAATTCAATGGGGTTTTCCAATTCTAATGGGTTTTCTTCTAAACTTCAAATTGATGATAAATTGTGATTTCCTATGACTAATTGAGTATAGATTGTTGATTAATTGATGTTAATTTATGCAATTTCATGTTGATCATGTTCCCTACCACAATTTTCCCAAATCTTAGATATTGGTCATGAAGTGATGGAAATTGAATCATGAATTGATTATAGACTTGTTTTATCTATTCTAAATCATCTATGGGTTGACTAGGGTAATGTATTGTTGAGATTGGATCAAATTCATGATGAACCCTAATTCCCCTAATCCCTAGGTTATGAATTGATGTTAATTGGGATAGTGATGATGCAATTGACCTAGTTCTTGTATTAACTACTATTGATTGATGTTACTACACCTATTATTGAATGAAATTATTTGGTTGATGGTAAGACCATGATGATGGGCTTTTGAAGGAGATTTGGTAAGTCTTCATGATCCTAACCTTTACTTCAAGTATGATGGTTTGTGATTGGTGATGTAGTTCAATTGAAGTATAACTTGTGAATAGCCTACATAGGTGTTGGTATGATGTTGAATTGTAATTTATTGACTATGTGATTGTGAGATTATGCTTAAGATGAAATGATATAAGGTTGGTTGTGAAGTACCTATGTGCCTTATTATGAAATGATGATGATGATATGATAATCTCACATGTGAGGGTTGCCATGAAAGGATATTCTCATGCAATACCTATTGAGCTAAATGACAAAAACTATACAAGGGATTAGACCCTATGACCTAAATTAAGTGATGATTGATAAAGAAAGACATTTCAAAAGGGACTCTAGCTTAGCACCGAGTGAACTTGTAGATGAGGGGTGGCGCCTTCCCAAGGAGGGAAAGTAGGGTTCACCATAGTCCTCACGAGTTGGATAGCCTCATAGTCCAAAAAGGGCATAGAGTGATGTTTCCATGACAGCCCCCAAGCTCCATAAACTATGTTTCCAGCATAGAAATACTAGCTAGTGGATCCACCTAGATGCTATATTCATGTTTGGTACTACTTTGACCGGTAGTCCGCCTTCCATCGGTGTAAGGTTTTACAACACCGGATTCACACTTAGCTCTTGTGGTCTATGTCGGTTCAGGCAAGTGTTCCCAAAAGTAAAATGAAGTAATGGACTATACACTAACTAGGGTGACTTGAGAGGTTTGACTTAGCCTAGGTAGGGGTATGGGACTCTACCTATGCCTTGCACTAGTTTGCCTTGAGGGAATCCTTAGGAGGTTGTTCTTGTGTTCTTATAATGTGTATGCTATGAAGATGCTGACTTTACATGTTGATGATCCTATATGATGTTAATTTCATTTATGAACATGTTATTGGTGTATATTGCTAAATATGATGATTACTACTATTGATGCTATGTTATGTTGAGTTAGGCATTATTTGTGATCCTTTGTTTGGTTTACTTGATTGAGTAAGGTTATGGGGCTTTGCTTGGTCATTACACTTGTAGGCTAAATGGTGGGTTATGAGTAAGGGTCTTTCTTATATTATGATGTTATGAATTCTTGTATATGTTGACTTGACTATTACTTGTTGATGTTGGTCTTGTGTCGTACACGGGTTTGACTCATGGATTATGTGATTATTGGCTTATATGGGTTCTTAATTGTGCATAAGGCTTTTCAAATTACTTTAGCATGGTTTTGACCAAAAATGTCCTCTTTATCATGATTTCACTTGTTTTGTGTGCATATACCCATACTTAGTACAAGTGTGTACTAACCCATGTCTGATATTTACTACAAATGTAGGATCCGGCCGTTGATATTAGAGAAGGCTTTGAAGACTACTTGGATTCTTATCTTCCAAGTTCGGTAGGTCCTCACTTTCTGAGGACGATACCATTATCTACCTATTGGATGTTTTTTAGTCTTAAAGACACTTTGTTCATTCTCTTTCATTTGGTACTATAATTGTAAAGCCTATATATGGCTATAATTGTTGATGTAAGGGCTATGTCCAAATTGTGATACTCTTATCTAGATGGTTTAATATGAGACAACGTTATAGACTTCTTATTAGACTATCTTATACTATGTATGTGCAATAAAAGTAGAAGACTATGTAATCTTCTTATACGAAGGGTCTATGTATACTCGATAAATATATATTATGTGTAAGCGAGAGGTCTAAGTAAACTTCAATGATTAATTAGTCGAAAAAGTTTTAAATTTTCCGTATTTTTAACCTATGAATGTAATGATGTAAGCTAAGAGGCTAGTCTTAGTCTTCAAAGAGGACGCCGACGCCGGTTACATTTAGGGGGTGATCCGCGGATGTGACAAACATGGTATCAAAGCATGAGGTTGAATATCTTTAGGATTGATGTCTCATTAAACAACGTCTTCGTAGATTCTTATTCATAATTGTGAAGCGCGCCACACTTATGAATAAGAGACATGTGATGCTTAGGGAATTCTCATCTTCTTGTAATCCTATGCCGTGCCTCTAGAGTCTACTTTATGTGTGCTTTCACCTAAACCTTGTATGGTGGTTATAGGTATGAATACCCGAAGATCAGCCGCTAGAAGGGCCGAGTAAGGAATTGCTTATGCGGGAGCACAAGACAACCAAGTGCCTCCACTTGAAGAAGTTGTGGAAGATCAAGTTCTGGTTGCTCCTCCTCCCATGGCGGATGGGGATATAAGGGCAATTTTTCTCCTAATGGCCCAAGACATTACAACCCAAGCACAAGCCGTCACTACTCAAACACAAGCTATGACGGCCCAAGCTAATCGGGAGGTGGTACCCCGAGGAAACCAACAAATTAGCACCATGGCCTCCCGTTTGAGGGATTTCACTAGGATGAATCCTCCTTCTTTCTATGGGTCCAAAGTTGAGGAAGACCCCCAAGAGTTCATTGACAAAATTTACAAGATCCTTTATGCTATGGGGTTGACTACTAGTGAGAAGGCCGAGTTAGCCACTTACCAACTCAAAGA
The DNA here is from genome assembly GCA_016801875.1 of Solanum sitiens. NCBI lineage: Eukaryota > Viridiplantae > Streptophyta > Magnoliopsida > Solanales > Solanaceae > Solanum > Solanum sitiens. Next base: position 1,032,039 of record JABWTJ010000356.1, on the reverse strand, counting down.
TGTGGCCCAAACTTGGTACGTCCAATGGAGGGACAATAGGCCTCTAAGGGGTGGTCCGGTGACATGGGAAATTTTCAAGAAAGCTTTTCTTGATCGTTTCTTTCCTAGAGAGAAGAGGGAAGCCAAAGTAGAAGAATTCATCAACCTTCCTCGAGGAGGTATGAGTGTACTTGACTACTCTTTAAAATTCACTAAATTGTCAAGATATGCTCCTTCATTGGTTTCGACCCTAGAGATGAAATGTGTCGCTTTGTGGCGGGAGTGTCGGATGACTTGAAAGAAGAATGTCGTTCAGCTATGATACATGATAATATGAACATTTCTTGTCTCATGGTGCATGCTCAACAAGTGGAAGAGACTAGGGTGAAGAGGAAGAGTAGGGAAGCAAATAGGGCCAAGTCTTTTGATGGTGGTTCTTCAAAGGGTAGGCTTGATATCCAAGACAAGCCTAGGTTCAAAAAGAGGCTCTCCAACCAAGTTCCTTCCAAGTTCCCAAAGGCTCGTGATGATAGGGTGTCTAACCCTAAGCCGCAAAAGGAAAGGGGTACTAGTTCACCAAGTAAGAAGCCAACTTGTGGAAAGTGTGGCAAGAAGCATTATGGTGATTGCCTCATTGGGACGGATAATTGCTTTAGTTGTGGTAAAAGTGGGCACAAAGTTTGAGATTGCCCAAATTTGAAGGGGCAAGACAAGAGGAGTGGACAAGAAAGTGGTTTTAATGTAGATGCTCTGAAGAAGAATCACTTCTATGCTTTTCGGTCTAGGGGTGAGCAAGAGTTTCTCCCGAAGTGGTGACCGGTATGTTGGAAGTCTTTTCTATTGATGTATATGCTTTACTTGATCTCGGTGCTACTTTGTCATTTGTTACTCCTCTAGTAGCTAAAAAGTTTGACATTTTACCCGATATCTTGAATGAACCTTTTATGGTGACTACCCCGGTGGGTGAGTCAGTTGTTGCTAAGAGAGTATATAGAAATTGTCCTATAATGTTGCCCAATAGAGTTACTTATGTGGAGTTAGTAGAACTCAATATGGTTGATTTTGATGTTATCTTGGGAATGGATTGGTTGCATGATTGTTTTGCCTCCATAGATTGTAGAACAAGGGTGGTGAAGTTTAACTTCCCAAATGAACCCGTTTTAGAGTGGAAGGGGGGAAATTCTATTCCTAGAGGTCATATTATTTCTTGTTTGAAAGATTGTAAGATGATCTCTAAAGGGTGTTTATACCATATTGTGAGAGTCAAAGATTTAGATTTTGAGATTCCTCCCATTGAGTCGGTCCCCATAGTGAGGGAATTTCTGGAGGTCTTCCCGGTATTCCTCCCGAACGGGAAATTGATTTTGGTATTGACTTGCTACCGGATACAAATCCCATTTCAATTCGTTCTTATCGGATGGCTCCGGCCGAATTGAAAGAGTTGAAGGCTCAACTCCAAGACTTACTAGACAAGGGTTTTATTCAGCCTAGTATTTCTCCATGGGGTGCTCCGGTATTGTTTGTGAAGAAGAAGGATGGGTCCCTTTAGAATGTGTATCAATTACCGTCAACTCAACAAATTCACAATCAAGAACAAGTATCCTCTCACTCGAATTGATGATTTATTTGATCAACTCCAAGGTGCGAGTTACTTCTCCAAGATTGACTTGAGATCGGGATATCACCAACTTAGGGTGAGAGGTGAAGATATTCCCAAAGATGGAATTTCGAACTAGATATGATTACTATGAGTTCTTGGTAATGTCCTTTAGTCTCACTAATGCTCCGGCGGCGTTTATGGACCTAATGAATAGAGTGTTTCAAAGTTACCTAGATTCATTTGTCGTTGTGTTCATTGACGACATCTTGGTATATTCGAAGAATGAGGGTAAACACATGGATCATTTGAGAGTGGTGTTGCAAGTGCTTAAGGAACACCAATTGTTTGCAAGTATAACAAATGTGAGTTTTGGTTGAGGTCGGTAGCGTTTCTTAGTCATATCATCTGTAGTGAAGGTGTGGAGGTTGATCCAAGAAAGACCGAAGCGGTGAAAAATTAGCCTAGACCTTTGGATCCTACTAATATTAGGAGTTTCTTAAGCCTATCCGGTTATTATAGAAGGTTTGTCTATGGGGTTGCATCCATTGCTTCCCCCTTGACAACATTGACCCAAAAGAATGTTAAATTTGAGTGGTCGGAGGCGTGTGAAAAGAGCTTCCAAATGTTAAAGGATAGGCTTGCTTCCGCTCCGGTATTGACTCTACCGGAGGGTACTAAGAGTTTTGTGGTCTATTGTGATGCATCCCGAGTCGGGTTGGGGTGTGTTCTTATACAACATGAAAAAGTTATAGCCTATGCTTCTAGGCAACTCAAAGTTCATGAGAAGAATTATCCGACTCATGACCTTGAGTTAGCGGCCGTGGTATTTTCCTTGAAAATATCGAGGCATTATCTTTATGGGGTTCATGTTGATGTGTATATGGACCATAAAAGTCTCTAATATGTATTCACTCAAAAAGAGTTAAATCTCCAGCAACAAAGATGGTCAGAATTGTTGAAAGACTATGATATGAGTGTTCTCTATCACCTCGGTAAGGCTAATGTGGTAGCGGATGCTCTAAGTCGATTGTCCATGGGAAGTGTATCCCATGTGGAAGAATCCAAGAGAAACCTAGTGAAAGATGTTCATAGGTTGGCTCGTTTAGGGGTTCGAATTGAAAGTTCTCCAAATGGTGGTACATCATAACTCCGAGTCGTCTTTGGTGGTTGAGGTGAAGTCTAAGCAACACCTTGATCCATTGTTGATGGATTTGAAAGAATCGGTTCTTGGTAAGATGAATGAGTCATTCTCCCAAGGGGGGATGGTGTTCTTAGGTACCAAGGGAGATTGTGTGTGCCTAATGTGGATGATTTGAGGAAGGATCCTTGAGGAAGCTCATGGAGCCCGTTACTCTATTCATCTGGGTTCTTCAAAGATGTACCATGACCTTAGAGAAGTGTTTTGGTGGGATGGCCTAAAAAAGGATATTGCGGAGTTTGTTGCAAAGTGTCCCAATTGTCAACAAGTGAAGGCCGAACACCAAAAGCCGAGTGGTCTACTACAAGAAATCCAAATTCCTACTTGGAAGTGGGAAGATGTTAATATGGATTTTGTAGTGGGTTTTCCTCGAACTCGAAAGCAATATTACTCTATATGGGTGGTAGTGGATAGATTGACCAAATCCGCTCACTTTATTTCCGTTAAGTCTACTTATTCGGCGGAAGACTATGCAAAGATCTATATTGACAAGATAGTGAGTCTTCATGGGGTTTCTTTGTCCATTATATCGGATAGAGGTGCTCAATTTACGTCTAGATTTTGGAGATCATTTAAAAAAGGTTTGGGTACTCAAGTGAAGTTAAGCACCACTTTTTATCCTCAAACGGATGGTCAAGCGGAGCAGACTATTCAAACTCTTGAAGATATGCTTAGGGCTTGTATCATTGATTTCAAGGGAAATTGCGATGAGCACTTGCCTTTGGTTGAGTTCTCATATAACAATAGCTTTCATTCATCCATCTATATGGCTCCTTATGAAGCCTTGTATGGTAGGAGGTGTACGTGTCCTATTGGATGGTTTGAGGTTGGCGAATCTTCGCTTATTGGTCCCGGTTTGATCTATAAGACTTTGGAGAAAGTTCATATCATAAAAAACCGGTTGCAAACAGCCTATAGTCGGCAAAAGTCCTATGCCGATCATAGGAGAAGAGACCTTGAATTTGAAGAGGGTGATAGGGTGTATTTGAAGATTTCGCCCATAAAAGGGCTGGTTAGATTTGGTAAGAAAGGGAAGTTAAGTCCTCGTTATGTGGGTCCCTATGAAATCTTGTAAAGGGTTGGTAAGGTCGCATACGAGTTGAAACTCCCTAGTGAACTATCTTCGGTTCATTCGGTTTTTCATGTATCCATGCATAAGAAGTGCATTGGAAATCCCGAGTCTATTCTTCCTATTGAGGGTCTTGGTGTGAAGGATAACCTCTCCTATGACGAGGTTCCGGTTGAAATCCTTGATCGTAAAGTGAAGAGGTTGAGGAACAAAGAGGTGGCCTCCGTAAAAGTATTATGGAGAAACCACCTAGTTGAGGGAGCAACATGGGAGGCCGAGGCCGACATGAAGTCCCGTTATCCTCATATCTTTGCTAATTAAGGTTAGATGTTCTTCTTAATAATGAAAATAATGAGTTAATTGCATTTGACTTGTTTTGCAAATTATGCATATTTACGGTAAAAGGGTTTATGCTAAAATGATTTATCATTAAAAAAATGCTCTTTTGCTTGACTTGCACTTATTTGTGTATTTGGTATATTTTTGTCCTCATAATGTGATATGAGCATGTTGATATGTTGAGAAAGGAACTTTGGCATAATTGACTCTTTAATGATATGTTGAGCTCATGTTGTTGTTGTGAGAAGGAAAATTCCTCATGTTGAGACTTTGAGCCTTATGTGTTAAAAATGATGTGTAAATGCCATATTGTTATGTTTATTTGAGTTGTAACTCATATTGGTGAAGTATATTGTTGGTTGGGCTTCTAGTCTTGAGTCTATCCTTTTCCTTTTAAAAGTTTAGTGTCATTCGGGGATGAATGTTCTTAAGGGGGGATAATGTAACACTCCGAAAAGTCAAGACCTAATCTAGAGCCTAACATGAGTATCTAAAGGTTTAAATATTGTTTTAATACCTAAAATAATGTATATAAGTCATCCAAGAAGTTTTAGATCCAAGACGTAAAAGAACGTCCATGACGTCCGGAAACTAGCTTAATTGAACTAGTTGACGTCGCTATGTTTGGGGATGGTTTTGGAGGGTCAAATGAAGTCCAAAACTTGTAAAAAGACTTTGGTTAGGTAGAGTTTAGTATATAGGGTGTAAACGTCCAATAACGACGCCCCAAGGACCACCTGAAGGGTCAAGGAAGGGGACCCCAACATGGGTGGGCAGGCTGCCAAAGTCAAGAATCGGAGGGCTTCTGTGCGACGCACAGCTAACAGGGACCTCGCTACCTCAAATTATTTTTGAGAAATAAAATGCGTGATGGACCCGCGACGCGGAGCCACTTCCCAGATCCGGTAAAATCGTATTTTTGACATTTTGACTTTACTAAGAGACCATTTTAAGTGAGGGGTGTTTTGGGTAATTTAGGGGGTGACTATATATTGACTTAGGGTCAGTTTTAAGTCATTTTAACTTAATCCAAACCCAAATGCCAAAACAAAATCCAAAAGCTCTCACCTCTCTCTACTTTCTCTCTCCCCAATTCATCCATTGAAGAAGGAACAAAGCTTGAAGAAGAAGGTCAATTTCTATAGGATTTCACTGCAATTTCGTGGATTAATCTTCATTAAGGTATGGGTTCTTCACTCTTGGGATTCCTTTCCCCAAGGGGTCCTCTCAAAGTTGATTTTCAAATTACCCAATTCAATGGGGTTTTCCAATTCTAATGGGTTTTCTTCTAAACTTCAAATTGATGATAAATTGTGATTTCCTATGACTAATAGACTATAGATTATTGGTTAATTGATGTTAATTGATGCAATTTCATGTTGATCATGTTCCCTACCCCAGTTTCCCCAAATCTTGGATCTTGGTCATGAATTGATGGGAATTGAATTATGAATTGATTATTAGACTTGTTTTATCTATTCTAAATCATCTATGGATTGACTAGGGTAATGTATTGTTGGGATTGGATCAAATTCATGATGAACCCTAATTCCCCTAATCCCTAGGTTATGAATTGATGTTAATTGGGATAGTGATGATGCAATTGACCTAGTTCTTGTATTAACTACTATTGATTGATGTTACTACACTATTATGGAATGAAATTAGTTGGTTGATGGTAAGACCATGATGATGGGCTTTTGAAGGAGATTTGGTAAGTCTTCATGATCCTAACCTTTACTTCAAGTATGATGGTTTGTGATTGGTTATATAGTTCAATTGAAGTATACATTGTGAATAGCCTACATAGGTGTTGGTATGATGTTGAATTGAAATGTCTTGACTATGTGATTGTGAGATTATGCTTAAGATGAAATGATATAAGTTGGTTGTGAAGTACCTATGTGCCTTATTATGAAATGATGATGATATGCTAATCTCACATGTGAGGGTTGCTATGAAAGGATATTCTCTTGCAATACCTATTGAGCTAAATGACAATGACTATACAAGGGATTAGACCCTATGACCTAAATTAAGTGATGATTGATAAAGAAAGACATTTCAAAAGGGACTCTAGCTTAGCACCGAGTGAACTTGTAGATGAGGGATGGCGCCTTCCCAAGGAGGGAAGGTAGGGTTCACCATAGTCCTCACGGGGTAGATAGCCTCATATTCCAAAAAAGGCATAGAGTAATGTTTCCATGACAACCCCCAAGCTCCATAAACTATGTTGCCACCATAGGAATACTCGCTCGTGGATCCACCTAGATGCTATGTTCATGTTTGGTACTACTTTGGCCGGTAGTCCGCCTTTCATCGGTGTAAGGTTTTTCAACAACGGATTCCACACTTAGCTCTCGTGGTCTATGTCGGTTAAGGCAAGTGTTTCCGAAAGTAAAATGAAGTAATGGACCATACACTAACTAGGGTGACTTGAGAGGTTTGACTTAGCCTAGGTAGGGGTATGAGACTCTATCTATGCCTTGCACTAGTTTGCCTTGAGGGAATCCTTAGGAGGTTGTTCTTGTGTTCTCATAATGTGTGCTATGAAGATGTTGACTTTACATGTTGATGATCCTATATGATGTTAGTTTCATTTATGAACATGCTATTGGTCTATATTGCTAAATATGATGATTACTACTATTGATGCTATGTTATGTTGAGTTAGGCATTATTTGTGATCCTTTGTTTGGTTTACTTGATTGAGTAAGGTTATGGGGCTTTGCTTGATCATTATACTTGTAGGCTAAATGGTGGATTATGAGTACGGGTCTTTCTTATATGATGATGTTATGAACTCTTGTATATGTTGACTTGACTATTACTTGTTGATGTTGGTCTTGTGTCGTACATGGGTTTGACTCATGGATTATGTGATTATTGGCTTATATGGGTTCTTAATTGTGCATAAGGCTTTTAAAAGTACTTTAGCATGTATTTGACCAAAAATGCCCAATTTAGTATGATTTCACTTGTTTTGTGTGCATATAATCATACTTAGTACAAGTGTGTACTAACCCATGTTTGATGTTTACTACAAATGTAGGATCCGGCCGTAGATATTAAAGAAGGATTTGAAGACTACTTGGATTCTTATCTTCCAAGTTCGGTAGGTCCTTACTTTCCGAGGACGATGCCATTATCTACCTATTGGATGTTTTTTAGTCTTAAAGACACTTTGTTCATTCTCTTTCATTTGGTACTATAATTGTAAATCCTATATGTGGCTATAATTGTTGATGTAAGGGCTATGCCCAAATTGTGATACTCTTATCTAGATGGTTTAATATGAGACAACGTTATAGACTTCTTATTAGACTATCTTATACTATGTATGTGCAATAAAAGTAAACGACTATGTAATCTTCTTATGCGAAGGGTCTATGTATACTCGATAAATATATATTATGTGTAAGAGAGAGGTCTAAGTAAACCTCAATGTAGAATTAGTCGAAAAAGTTTTAAATTTTCCGCATATTTAACCTATGAATGTAATGATGTAAGCTAAGAGGCTAGTCTTAGTCTTCAAAGAGGACGACGCCGGTTACGTCTAGGGGGTGCTCCCCGGATGTGACACTTTGGACGCAAAGGCATTCTACCTGTTGTTTTCCAAAATTGTATTTTGTCCAATAATATTTGTTTTTCATCCTATCTTCATGGCACATAGTGCAATTTTCACTTCCTATTTCATAGCCCGATTTTTATCCTTCAACTTCAATTATTTCTTGATCCTTCATCCCTTCAAGATCATTTGTTAGATTTACTTTCACTCCAATGCATTACTATTTCCAATCGGGGTAGATACAAGTATACGAAAAGGCAAATGCTCTCACAATAACTCCAAAAGCGTAGAAATAAGCACATATATGAATATGTAGACCCTCGATCAAGTAAAGCAAAATATGGTAGATGAGAATAGGGATAGTACATGTAATAACAACATCAAAAGACTCCACCTATGGCCTGCCCTGAAAAGCCTACATGTGGCTGCGTCCACCTCTACTGCCTAATCTCCCAAAGGAAGGACTACCTTTAGCACTCTAAGGACAACCTATAATACCTTGTGCACTGCCTCTTGATGTAGGTACTACAACTTGAGGGCTTGAACCTGCTGTCATTACTACTTGAGAGGACAGACCCTAAAATAGTACCTAACAAAGTCACCCAACTCCCCACACTCATAGCATCCCTAACTAGTTGTAACATACAGAGATGACCCAATGAAACCTTAATGACCACCATAGCCCAAATACCCGAAGTGTAAACCTGTCAAAGTTTGATCGGAACCTTGACTACTCTAACTATTGGCACCCCTATAACTACTATCGGTAATCTAAAAGGCTTCTTCAATTGGTCAACTAGGCCTAAAATGTTGAGGGTAACCTCAAATAGGGAAACCCAACCTTGAGACTGAGAATCGCTGAAACCACCCTAATGGTGTGACCTCTTTTGATCTCTCAAAGGACCTCAGGATGTATCTTATCAATAGTGTGCGTTTGGTCTACCAATAGGATAAAAGAAAACCCGACGCCACTAACTGTTATGTCTCCAACCGAAGAGGCAAACACAAACCTTTGACAAATCTTCAAACCTACTCATGTTTTGTCTCCATAATAATAATAGCATTCTTAGACAATTCATGGAACCTTGTCTCATACTTTAAAACAAATATGGATCCTTGCTAAAGATTTGTAAACTCATCCCGAAATCTCTGTATTAGGCTCTGCAAATACTTCACCAGAAAAGCCTTAAAGGAAATAATCCCTAGTCATAAAAGGTGACCCTATTGGCCCACACTCAAGGTAGGACCTCCACCATTGTTCTATTAGATCCTCTATCTGAAAAGAAGTATTATCAACACCGTCCAACTCCACAAAAATTGAGGTTATCCAACCTCTCCTGATAATTGACAAGAAACTCAAAGGCTTTCTCATCCGAAGCATCGAGAACCTAAGAGGACCCTACATGATATACCACTTAAGTATCTTATATGCTCCTCAAAAGACATAATTAATCTGGATACGATAGGGTGAATAATTGTCGACAATGGTAGAACCACTAGACGAGGAGGTGCACTAGCTGGATAATGACATCATCATATCGATCTGCGAGACTCTACTAGGAACTTGTTCTTGTAATGGTAAGATAACTGAACTTAAATCTATAATACCATAGTGTCACAACACAAATTCATATCATAAAAGAGCCTACCATAAACCCTAGTAGGCAAGACTAAACTCAAAAGACGTGTAATAAATAAAACTAGAAATAAATAACACAAAAGCAATAAAAAGATAAACAAAGGCCCACAGTATAGATATGTACAAAATGGTACAAAATATTCATTAAGGGACCAAAAGTAACTAAGAAAGATGAATATCTACCGAAGCAAAAACTCTAGGCATAGTGTCAACGGTACAAGAGCATCTTAAGTACATGAATATAAATATATACAACCAATCTATCTACACAAGTTCAAAAAAAATATGTAGAAGTACAAAATAGAGAAAGTAGCAAGTCTTCGAATGCAAAGAGGTCACCATGATCCAAATATTAACAATGAGGGTGGCTCATACTAGGTGTTGTATCGATAAAAGATGCAAGAATATAGTATGATTCCTAAAACATGGGTACTTAGTAAGCATCACAGGCTGATTGAGCTTCAAAATGAAACTGTATAAACAAAAGCGACACAATAGTTCTAACAATAAGAATTAGTTGTCGACTAGAATCATACACATATGATATGATATTAAGGTAGTAAAAATAATGAAAGTTACAATTTAAAGAAGCATGTCAGATGATGGCATGTGTAATGTATATGTGTCTATCATGCCCCAAACTACACCCTAGGCATAACATGGCGAATATAGTCCTGAGAGACCCTAAACTATCCACTTGACATAAGCATAACACTAAGATAACAAACAAAAAGAAATAAAAAATGAAGCAGAATATAAGTCTCAGACACCAAGTTTAATTGATGCCAAATTAGATTAAAAGACTTTATAAAGCAGAAACAATACTATATATGACATAAGCCTCCACTAAAATTAAAGATGTGTCTAGGACAGGTCCTAGCTCATGAACAATTGGAAACTGAAATGACATAAAAGGATAAAGACATATAGTGGTAGGGTCCCCAAAACATGAGGACTCACCAAAATATTGGATAGAACTGATCGATCCATCTAGCCACGGTCAAATGGAGGGATGTCATAATCTATGCGCCAGTACATGGAATAAATAGAGTATGAGAGAAATGCATAAAACATAAACATGAGACATGCTAAGTTTGAAAACGTGATAATGAATTACCAAGTAAAACATATCAAATCTTGATAAGATAAGTGCATAAATCATAAGACAAGGTCAATGCAATATTTGAAAAGCATAACATAAGCTTAAACCATAGTCTTTTAAGGAAATCATATCTTGGTGACAAAACAGTAATCTTTTGTGGGATGTTAAAAGATAACCATTATAAACCATGTGTGCTATAACATGGAGTCTGATGTCTTACCCACACTGAAAAAAGAATGTCATATTTGCGAAGGTAAGGGTGATATTCTTAAGTTAGGTTGATCCACTAACTAGAGTCAACTAAGTCCTATGGGGCACATAGTTATGAGACAAGGAGATTGCTATTAAAAAGCTCCATCTCTACTAATGGGTGATCCTACCTCCCAAGTCCACTCGGTGCTAAATAAACTCTCAACGAAATTAAGCATAATCATATCATAATCATAATACTTGAAATGGTAAGAATTGAGTAATACCAGTTTAATCATAAACTTTCTAGCATAGAATATCTCCTTCCCAAATCATGATTTCATGACATATTCAGAGGACAACTTATCTAAAGACTGTAAATTATGATCATCTTTTCATAATGAGAATACTTCATTTCAATCAACCTTTTGCATAAAACATGTTGATACTTTATCTAAAAGCACCCTTTATTCATAAATTTCTCAATTCATAATGCATGTATATCTTGAAACTTAGTTCATAATTATAAAATTTGTCATATAGAATGAGTTATATGGAAATCATAAAAAAAATGTAATTTATATCAAATTATGCATCGTAAGATCAAATATAATGAATTTGGGCATGAGCAATCGAACCCATGAGAAATCACGCAAAACCCTAGAATTTGGGTTGGATTCAAAGAAGAGAAATAGAGGATCTTTGAGACTCAATAGATGAAAAACGATCTATTAATAAACATCCACATATCTTTGAATACCCTAGCCTTTATATTGAAAGACGAGACTTGAAAGCTTTAAGAAACCCTATATCCTCTTGAATCATTGGAGAGAATTTGGAGAAGAAATCTTGAGAGCTTTTGGGGTTTTGAGTGAATGGGAGGGAATGACTCATTTTCATAAAATAAAATCAGTTATAGGCTCTTAGAATAGGCTAAAAAGACATAGTTTAGGTATTAAAAGGGTAAGAAAGGACCCAAATAACCCTTGAATTAAAAAACTACTAGAGTGACCAATGGGCACCATGTACGGTCCGTACAAAAGATCTTTGGACCATCCTGGTCATCCATAGAACAAGATGCTGGAGACCGAAAATCTAGCAAGGAACTATGAGAAACTTCTTACGGCCCGTAAACTTTTCCACTAGCTGTAGTTTCTCTTCATACAACTCAAGGGATCCCAAAATTTCAGCAACTCTGAACCTTTTTTACGAACCCCCTTTCTACGATCCATACCACTACCTACGAATCGTTCTTTTGGTATGTGGGGAACTTTCTGAGACTCAGTATTTTCAACTTTTCCAAAGCTCTTCGATGACTGCCGTCTACGGACCGTAGGACCTTGTACGGTCCATAGGTAGGCTTGTAAAACATGCACCTATAACAAAAATTTCAGAATTTCCTTCCCAACTCAACTTTCAAATTTCTGAGGTGTTACAATATCTCACCAGTGGAAACATTTATCCTTGAATGAGACTTTATCTAGCATGAATAGAGTAAGGTAAGGAGTACACAACCCAAAGAAATAAACATAAAATTTTGAAACATATTTGATGAATATGCATGCATATGGAAACATGAGAATAACTTAAATGCATAAATATAAAAGAGTAAATATGAGGAGCTAATACCTAGAGCTAAAGCCGGAACGGAGGGAAATAGATGGGGGTACTTAGACATCATATTGTCTTCAACCTCCCAATAGCATCCTTAACTAATTGATTCCTACAGAGAACCTTTATGGAAGCAACTTCTTTATTTCTCAACTTCTAGACTTAGTGATCCAAAATTTCAACACTATCTAAAGGAACAAAAAGTGTTGGATCACCAATACGGTTTTCAACAACAAAAGATAAAACACTGAATGCATCAGTGCCAACGGAAGGCAAATCCAACTCATAGTTTACCTTGCCAAAATGAATCAAAACTAGATATGGGCCTACATAACAGGGACTAAGCTTCCCTTTCTTTTAGAATATTATCATCCTTTCATAGGTCTGATTTTCAAGTAAAATCAATCATCAACATCAAATTCAAGCTCTCTTCTTCTAACATCCGCATAAGACTTTTGTTAACTTTTAGCCATTCATACAATCCTAGATAATCAAACATTTTCCATAGCCTTATGCACTAACTCATGCCATATATAACCAACCTTCCCAACTTCAAACCAACCAATCGGAGACCTACACCTCCTGCCATAGATACCCTCAAATGGATCAATATTAATACTTGAGTAATAACTGTTATATAAGCAAACTCAATCAAAGGCAAATTATCATCCCAATTACCCTTGAAGTCAATCACATAAGCTCTCTGCATATCCTCCAAAATTTGAATAGTACGCTCGTCTTGACCATCAGTTTGAGGATGAAAGGTCGTACTAAGCTTTACTCAAGTACCAAGGAAATTTTGGAATAACATTCAAAATTGGGAAGTAAAATGGGTTACTTGGTCAGATATAATGAATAAGGGAATCCTAAGAGACTTAACCATTTCTCAAATATACAACTTAGCATATCCTCAGCCAAATATGAAGCCTTCACGAGGATGAAATGTGCTGACTTCGTTTTTCTATACACAATGAACCAAATCAAATAATGTTGCCTCAGATAAGGAGAAAGCCGATAACAAAATACATATTCAAATCTTCCCACTTCCTAGTAGGAATTCTAGTATCTTGAGCCAAACCTCCCAGTTTCTGAAGCTCAACAATGACTTGTTGGCTATTTGGACACTTAGCCACAAGTTCTGCAATGTCCTTATTCATCCCATTCCGTCAATAGACCTCCCATAAATCACAGTACATTTTTTAGGCTCCTGGGTATATAGGATATTGAAAGTTGTGAGCTTTTTTTCTAGAATTTGTTTCCTCAACTCATTAACAGTCGGATCAAACAAATGACCTTAATAACAAAGCACACCGTCGCCCCCTTAGGATAAATCTCAATAGCCTTTTTGAGCATTGATTCCTTCAACCGATTTGAATCCACATCATTATCTTGCTCATTCTTCACATCCAACACAAAGGATGATTCTGAACCATTCCGAACAATGATACCACCCTATTTAGAGTCAACCAAGCAAACACCCAATTGAGCTAGTTTATGAACATCACGAACCAACTCCATTTTACCTTGTTCAATGTGAGAAACATTACTCATCAACAATCAGCTAATGGCGTTAGCAACCACATTTTCCTTATCAGGAGGTAAGAGACACTCATATCAAAATCTTTCAAAATGTTTGAGCCACCTCTTTTGGAGAAAATTTAGAACCTTTTGCTTAATCACATATTTCAAACTCTTACAATTAGTGAACACTATATAAATAACATTTTCAATTCTATAAGAAAAGACCACAACTGCTAACTCTAAATCATGAGTCGGATAATTCTTTTTATGAACTTTTAATTGCCTCAAAGAATAAGTAGTCACTTTTCTATTTTGCATCAAAACACAACCAAGACCATTCCACGAAGGATCACAATAGACTACAAAGCTAGCGGATCCTTTTGGTAATGTTTAAACTGGCTGAAGTAGTTCGATCCTTCAACTCTTGGGAGCTCTTCTCACAACTTTCGACCATTAAAATATCAGCCTATTCTAAGTCAACATAGTCAAAGGTGAAGTAATAGAGGAAAATCCTTCCATAAATCTTCTATAATAACTGGTCAAACTTAAGAAACTCTGAGTATCTGAAGGGAAAGAGGTCTAGGCCATAAATGATCTATCTTAGTCTTTTTGGGTCAACTTTATTACCTTCACTGAAAAATAATATGGCCAGCAAAAGCAAGGATTTCATTCAAAACTCATATTTTCTGAACTTAATATATTATTGATTATCCCGAGGATTTGCAAAATGATCTTTAGGTGATCAACATATTCATCCTCACTACGCGAATAATCAAAATATCATCAATAAACACAATAATGAACATATCAAGATATTGCTTTAACACTCTATTCATAAGATCCATGAAAGCCACTGGGTATTTTTCAAACAAAATGATATCACCATGAACTCATAGTGATTGTATCGAGTTTGAAAACCTATCTTTATAATGTCACCTTCCCTTAACCTTAGTTGATGATACCTTGATTGAAGGTCAATCTTTGAGAAGAAACTACTACCTTGTAGTTGATAAAAATATTCATCTATCGTCAAAATACGGTAATTATTCTTTATGGTGACCTTGTTCAACTGTTGATAATCAATACACATTCGAAGTGAGACATCATTTTTTTTAATAAAAAAATCGAATCACCTCACGGTGAGATACTCGATCGAATGAAATCCTTATCCAACAAATCTTTCAACTGATCCTTTAACTTCTTCATTTCTACCAGAGCCCTACAATACAGAGGTATAAAGATAACTTGCCTATATGTAAGAAGGTCATTTACAAAATTTATCCACTTTTGGGAGGAAAATGGGAAGATCATAAGAAAACACTTTCAGAAATGATCAACAACTAGAAGAGACTTAAGAGTAAGGGTTTAAGAATATGTAACTCTAACTTGAGAAATATGAAAAATACTACCTTTAGAAATCATTTTACTAGCCTTTGGGCAAGAGATAAACAAACCTATAAGTGGTGAATTTCCAACCTTCCATTTTAAGATAGTTTCATTTGGAATTTGAGACGTGACCACTCAATTTCTACAATCAATGGAGGCATAACAACAATGAATCTAATACATACCAAGAATAACATCGAAGTCTAGCATGTCTAACTTCGTGAGATAAATTGCGGTGGCTTTAAAAGAAATTGAATATGGCAATTTTTGTAGACCCATTTGGGATAATAGAATCACCAATGGGAGTAGCGATCGAAAAAGGTTCTAACAAAATTTTGGGACTAAAATCAATCTCGCCACATTAGGAGTCATAAAAGACAATGTAGCACCTATATCAAGGCATAAACATCAAGTTGAAAGACTCATAATGTACCAGTCACTGAATCTAAAGAATCCTCATGATTCTATTGATTCTAAAGAACATACAATCTTTTTTGACACGTGGAGCACCACCCGAACCAGAAGAAGCACCTTATTGGGATAGGTGACCTGAAGAAGCACTAAGCTGAGCCTGATAACCAACTCTACCTTTTCTAGCATGCGAAGGAAATCTCTCACTCAATGACCACTCTTAGCACAACCATAACAACCATCGGTGCAAGCTAAGCATCTCCTCAGATGAATCTTTCCACACTTTTAGAAAGTGGATAATGAAGATCCACTAGAACCACCTCATTGTGTCTTAGGGTTAAACGCCCCATCCTTGTTAAAACTTTATGCTGGAGCACTAAATAAATTTGGACGGGAGAAATTATGTTGAAATCGAGAATGTCCATTTCCACTGGACCTCGAGAGAGAGGAATCATGATTATATGTTCTTGGTATTTTTGAATATATAGCCCTTTAATTCAGAATTTCCTCCTTAATTTATTGAGAATGATTCATCAGCCTTGATATATCCATATCTTTGATGAACATGATCGTTTTGTATTCGTTGAGCACCATTTTGTATATATCGGAAACAAATTTTTTCATTTGTGCCCTAGAGTTGGCAACCAATTTCGGAGCATACTTGGACAATTGAGTGAACTTAAAATACTATTTCTTCACACTCATGTTGATAAATCTTGCACTTAATCCACCCCTCATATCAACAGGAAATAACCAATCAAAAAACTCCTCTTTGAACTTATAGACCATCATCCACACTTATACTATACTAAGGTCCTATTACCCCCTGGACTTATTTTATAAATAATTTTTTACCCCTTTTCGGCCTACGTGGCACTATCTTGTGGGCCAAATGTGTGTTGATATTTTTTTTAAAACTAGTGTCACGTAGGCCGAAAAGAGGTAGAAAATTATTTATAAAATAATTTCAGGGGGATAATAGGACCTTAATATAGTATAAGTGTGTCTCTAAGATTTCAGGCATAGGTTGAGGGGGTACTTATGCATTTTCCCATTCTTAATTCAAAGTTTGAGTTTTATTCAATCTTCATAGGTTCTTTTCAATTATGATTCAATTGATGATTTTCTATCTTTCAATACATGAATTGAAGTATTTACATGATTCTAAGGTCAATTCATATTAACCCATGCATAATCCATGGTTTTTAAGTATGAAGTTAATGAACTATGATTTATAGAAATCGTGTATGTTTTATGAAAGTAATGTTTATGACTCAAGTAAGCTTTGATGAGCCCACAAATTGGACTCATTTAGGGATTTATTGTGATATAAATAGTGTTCTCAAATGCTTATTTAGTCTCAATATTTGATGAAAACTCTTAAATTTCAGGTATTTGAAGTTTTAGTGCAAGCATGGACACTTACGACAAAAGGGAACAAAAGGCTGAAAATAACGTAGAAACTAAAGCCTGAGCATCTCCAAGTACACTTGGTGAGTCGCCGAAGGGACGTAATCCTCCGTTTGTTCCAGCATGCGAAGCCCTAAAGGAAGTGGATCAAAAAGGCGATGAAAGGAGCAGTCGGCGCTTTGCCGAATAGTTTCGTAAGCAATGCCATACCGACCAATGGTCCAGATTATGGAGATGTTGAAGGCAGACATAAAACGGAAATGACACAGAAGAAGGGCGAGTCACCGAGTTAGTCGGAGATCTAGACTAATCTCGCCGAATGGTCTTGTACAACACTTAATTTGAAAGCTATAAATACTAGCCTTAGTTATTATTTTTAGGGATCCGGACATTATTATGATTTTCACTTTAGAATACTATTTTCTCTTCTATTTTCTCTCAAGTTTGGAGAGAATTTTTGGGAGACTTGAAGAAAGAAGGATTTCATCTTCCCCAAGTTGGAAGTGGGTCTTCTTATTCTTCTTACTTAGCTTAAATCAAGGTATAATTTCTTATACCAATTTGATTTTAGTGTCATTTTTGGTGTATTTTTGTTATTAGTTGATGTGCGGCTCAAAACCCCATTCTTGGAGTGTGATTTAGCAAATATGAGTTGATATTTATGTTGGGTTTTGATTGTTGATAGGTTAGATGTATTTTAATGGTGATTTCACCTAGTGGTTGTGGTTTAAGTTAATGGGATTGTAGTTGCAAATACAAACCCACCCATCTGTTTTCGGCTTGCCCGAGAGGGAGGTCGTGAAATCAAGAACACTAGACTGATGGCCTAAGGAGTGGGTCAACATGAGGTTCAGCCCGAGAGAGTGAGCCCTATTCCCATATCCTTACACTCAGCTTGAGAGAATGAGTGGGGTAAGGCATATGCTGGCCTTCATGCGGCAAACGGGTGTTCGAGAGGAACAGATTTGAAATGGGGTAAGTTGCTCGAGAGAGAACTTATTTCCATCTAAAGCTTAGCCTAGTCACTATTATCTTGTAAATTTCTTATCAAAATCATGTACCCAATGATTTATCTCAACTTGTATTGCTGTCACACCCCAAGAACTTCTTCCCATACTTGAATTTCCTTATTTTTACTGCTTTTACTTTACTTGTGACAAAAAACCCCATCGATATTTGACCCTGTTGTGTCAGCCCCCTTGATTTACAATGTTTTTGTTCGCTAATATCTTTAGCTACAACTAATTAGAATGAAATTCTAATTGGCTACATCTTCTCAAAATCGCTCCCTTGGGACATGACCTCAACCCTTTGTTGGGTTACTAAACTATCAACAATCATAGACACTCAAACTGTAGGTTAGTATCGTTGGTCACGATAAGCATCAAAATGATACCGCTACCGGGGAGTGGTGTCTGACGAGTCCACAAATTGGACTCATCTAGGGCCTTTATTAATGCAAATAGTGTCCTCAATTGTGTATTTATCTTGATATCTGATAAAAACTTCTAAGTTTCAGGTGTTTGAGGATTTGGTAGGAGCATGGACACTCTCAAATTGAACCTCATTTTTGTTCTTTTTAGTTGTAGTTTTATAATTTTTCTTTTAGTCTTGTTTTTCTTTTAGTTTGTTATTTTAGGTGAGCATGTCAGAACAAAGTAGCGGCAAGTTGGACGATATGAACAAAGGAGTCGAGAAGGACTTCATGCTGACCACACTGGCAACTCATATGAGCGACTCGGCCACCAAAATATCTGAGGTGGAAGTCCAATGCAGCAGAGAGAGATACATACCCCCTCACAAACGGAATAAGTCTAGAGAGGGAGACAAAAATCATGTCGAGGACACACTTCAAACCATTCTAAAAAAGATCACCAATCGAGATCTGGTGTTGGAGGAAATGAAAGAGAATGTTGAAGTGTTGAATCAAGTGATTGGATCCCACTCTAGATCACTTCAACAAATCAGGTGTCTTCTGAGTTTCGCAGTGCCTCATCTCCACCCAAATGACATGTTGGGGCTACCTAGTTACACTAGGTCTCACCCTAATACCGGAGAATGAGATAGGTCGTGCGTCATACAACAATGTAAAATAAGGCACTTCTTGGGATGCAACCAAGGTTTTAAAAGTTAGGATTTTACTTTTATAAATAATGGTGTGTTAATGTTGCAGCTTAAAATGAGGAAAGTGTGGAACCTTTCAAGTAGGCGAGCAATAAGTCCATTCAGCATATCGGTAAACAGGTCGGTGAGCCCGGCTGAATCTATCGTTTAGCTCAACGTGGTGCATTGTAGAGCATGTAAAACTTGGAAAACTCGAAAAGAAACTCAGCGCATCGCTAACATGTTTGGCGATCTCAATGCAGACCACTGATTTCACACCCAAAAATTGATTATTTTGTAAGAAAGTCTGGATAAATCACCACTCGGTGTATCACCAAGTGGGTCGGCGAGTGCGACTAATATCGCCGAATGGAAAAGAACTGAATGGTTATATAAAGGCCAAAGGTCAAATTTTTTACTCTTTCACTTTCCCTCGTTTAAAAATCCTCAAAATCACACCAAATGTACTTTTTCTTAGATTCTTACGTATCTTAGTTAGTGATTATTGCTTGGGGTTGGATTTCTTTGTTTCCTAGCATTTTGAAAAAGAGATTTGCTCGGCATCGAAGGTTAGTCTCTAAAACCTGAACTTATTTTTGATGATTTTGCACGATTTTGCACTCATTTGCAATTGTAGTATCAAGATGACATGTGTTGGCCTCTCAGATATAAATTGGTTGTTGTGATGCTATTGTTAATTCAAAAATTTTGCTAAAAATGTTTAAATAGTTAAATGCCTTAGTGTTTGTGCTTTGATTTGAATGAACTTCAGATAGGTGTTGCGTAGTTGTTATTAGATTGGTTGGGTGAAGTCTAAGTAGCAATATTTGCGCTAAATAATGAATATTACTCAATGAGAGAATGAGTGACACCATTCTTAAGGGTAATCACAGTTAAATGACTAAATTTGACAAAACTAGAAGAAGTCTGAGTATTCCAGGGTGATGGAAAGTATGGGTCTTGTGTAAATTTGATGTATGCATGCTTTGTTTTGTTTTTAACCCTTTATAGGTCGATTTTGAGAAGAGGGTTAAAAATTAGGCATGTTGTGTCATTCGGCGAGTTGGGTCGAGCTCGCCGAATAACTCGGCGGTTTGCCCGCTGGTCATAGACAACCCTTTAACTCATGTCCTTAATGTTGTAAGTTCTGTAACTTTTGGCGGACACATTTGTGATCGCTAAAAGTATTCGGCGACTCACCGATAGGACTTTCAATCGCCTTTTGCATATGCTTATGGCCCTTTTCCACTGTATCTTTCGGGGGACAACTTTGTCATCGCCGAAAGTAGTGGGTGACTCACCGAGTAGATTTTTCCATCACTAATTTGCCTATATTGTAGGCTAATCCATTCGGCGAGCTCGACCTAGCTCTCCAAAGAGGTTTGGCAATTCACTGAGTTAAACGTTGAATCTTTCTACAACAACTTTCTGTGTTCGATTTGATTGTTCTTCTAACTAATCACAAATTTTTGCATATATGGCACGAACCAAACTGAACACACAACCCTAGAAAAAGGCAACAAAGGGAATACCCATAAATGAAGGAGGCTCAAACCCTTCCAAGAGAATAGGGGATGAAATCCTGCAAGAAAAAGGCAAAAGGAAGAAGCATATGGTGCAAAAAGAAGTAGATGTTGAGGCCAACATTGAGTGGAACGAGCCTGAAGATGATCAACTGTTAATTCATCAAAAGAGTAGGCTTAGAAACATGTCCCAACCACCAGCTACCAGGATTCCATCGGATGCAACCACTTCCACCAGATCCACATCAGTTGCAGCCACTCCTGAGCTAGCCCCAGAGCCAGCACAGGCACCTCTCGTGTCCCCTGTTGACACCCAATTTTGACCCTCCCCTGTAGGAATTAATTCATGAGCTTCTTAAATTCTCAAACAATTTAAAATAATTAGTTTTTATAAATTTGGGAAGTTTACGATTAAATTAGTTATTTTATTTTTTGAAGCTCGCTAAATTAATTTATGTGAATTCATCCTATTAATCAATTGCTTTAAACCATTCAAATAGAAAATTTTGGACTTTGCATTTGTCCCACATCGCTTCCCACATCTATTTTGAACTAAATTTTGTCCTATATAAATCCCTCTTCACTACACCAAAGAGAGGGGAAGAAAAAAAAGGAGGATACCAAAGAGTACCCAGAAATTTTCGGGAATTCTTGGTTCCATAGTTTAATATTTATAAAATATTTTTGCGGCTGTTTGAGTTTGGAGAGGTGGTGGAATCGTCTCCGTCAAACTCGTAGTCTCGGTTCGCTGCCCAGAATCAGGTAAATTTTTTTTATTTTTTGTTTATTTATTTATTTATTTATTCATTATTTATTTATTTATTTATTTATTTATTTTTTATTTATTTATTTATTTATTTATTATTTATTTATTTATTTATTTGTTTATTTATTATTTATTTATTTATTTATTTATTTATTTATTTATTTATTTATTTATTTATTTATTTATTTATTGATTTATTTATTTTTATTTATTTATTTATTTATTTTTATTTATTTATTTATTTATATTTTTTTTTTTATGCATATATGTATACATATATATAACTTGTCAATTACCCAATTTGCTAACTATTTGAATCTTAAGTTTAATTAGTATTAACGTTTAGTTGCTATTACTGTCATACTTCTATGTGTGTATTAATTTGCCGTAGCAAATAGATTTCGTTTTACATCATGGTCTAAAATATTTATTTAGTTATTCATGCATCATTGTTATGTTTAATTCTAAGATTATTACATATTTTGGATATTACTGCTTCTCTATTATGTGTACTTTTAGATAAAATTAACGGCATCATTGCCTTCTCTTATCCAATCTATTTATTTATTTACTCATTTTGGCTTTAGATGTTAAGTTGCAATCTGCTTAGGTACATTCATTACTTTGGAATCGTTTAATCTTCTTTAAGATATGATTTAGAGATATTATTTTCAAGTGCTAATTTTTATTTTTGCTTTTCATTGCATGTAAAATTCGTCCGAGTTTCAACGTGAACTCTCACCCTCTCCTTTGCATTCCATGAGAAGAGCCGTAAAGGCTCAAAGTTCCTCTTTTCCAGTCAACCTATTAAGCCGATGGAAGGGTCCCCGGATTTAAAGAATTGAAGAAAGTCGGAGAAGATGAATTAGAAGACCCGTTTTATATTTTTGCATTTTCGTATTGTATCTATTTTAAGGCATTAGCCCTTGTCGTCTTTTACTTTACTATATTTATTTAGTATTAATTATTTGCTTAGTCTAGGACAGGTACGAAAGGAAATGGGTCAAAAACCCAAAACAGGTGGGTCCAAAAATCGGTCAAGGCGGACAGAGAACCCGATTTTGGACCCAATTCTCTTTCCCTCTCTCTCTTTATTTCTCTCTTTTACTTTATTTGCTTATTTGTTTGCATACTTGTCGTTAATTTTAAAAGTTAGAAAAATCCGAATTCCCGCGAATGTCGTAAATGTTTTTATCAACTCAAAATTAAAATAATTTTGCAAAATGAAATGACCTAAAAATAAGTTAGTATTTCAACTCTCTACTTCTAAATATTTTATTCAAGTCAAGATAAAAGCAAAGTTTTAGCCAAATTTGTTAGTTGCTGGAAAACCGTTTTAGACGGATGTTTTAGGTGCCTAACACCTTCCTAAAACATTAATTTGAATCCCCGAACCCTTTAAATGTTTTCAAGCAATTTTCTCTGTTAAGTTATTTGAAAACAATAGTTTTCTTGATTTTTCTTCAAAAATTAAGTGGCGACTCTAAAAAGCCAAAAATCTTTATAAAAGGTTAAATTTTCGATAAAACAGAAATGGCGACTCCGCTGGGGAATTAGAGGATTCTAACCTTAAAACTAACGTATTTTGGCTATGTGAGTTAACTGTTTATCTGTTTATTTATTGCTTTATTGAACTGTTGCATTCATGGCATATCATAATTCCGTCAAACGACGTTTGTTTTATTTCCACTAAAGGACGATTATGCGGGTTCGCAGTCGTTCGTTAACCAAAATTTTCTCGGGGCACCCTGACGAGTGTAGTTGGCTACTTGATAGTCAACGATCGTAACTGTCCCAGCCCAAGTAGTCCGCTTGGGTAACCCTTTCCACTCTAAACATAACCCACTCTTAGTTAAACTAAGATAGAACGTAACCTAATCCCGAAAATAGCGCATTGGCCTAAGACGACCCAACATCCAAGGCGTGTTGGGCTCATTAGATAGACCACCTTGAGTCCAAAAGGGTCTACGGCCTGAACGGGCGATCATATTTATTTATTTAAATTTGAAGGATATATACATCATCTGAAAAAATCATTGTCCTCGGGATTGGGAGTAGATTGTAGCTTATAAAAAAAAAAAAAAAAAGAAGCTCACAAGTTACTAGTCTAAGACGCGGGAACCCGGAGAAGAGAAGAAATGAAGAGGGAAGGACCTTCTATGGAAGCATAGTTCAGAATTGTACCCCTACGTGGAATTGATTATTTTGTATCCCATTTTTCCCGATTATGTATCCCCATTTAAGTTTTATTCATAAATTTATATAAATTTGGGTTTTGGGACAATGAAATATTTTAAATGACGTATACATCCCTCAAATCGCTAGGCTACCCTTGGCACAAAAGGGTCACATATTTGTTTAGAACGCGCAATAACTGTTTATGTGTTATAATTGTTTATCTGATTATGTTGCTTCATTTGGATATGTTCTAGCCTACTGATTCTTGAAAATATTTTCTAG
The DNA here is from genome assembly GCA_016801875.1 of Solanum sitiens. Taxonomy (NCBI): domain Eukaryota; kingdom Viridiplantae; phylum Streptophyta; class Magnoliopsida; order Solanales; family Solanaceae; genus Solanum; species Solanum sitiens. The sequence goes on along the minus strand of JABWTJ010000356.1, from coordinate 1,008,165 downwards.
AACTCCTTAAGCATAAATATCGACTCATTACCAAAAGTACGTCCAAATACTCTTTGAGTCTTTAGTTTCCCAATGAAATTCAAACTTTTTCTTTCAAAAATTACTCTCGCATATCAGAAAAAGATTCAATATTTAAAAAAAAAAAAAAGTTTCAAGTGGGTCGAACTACGTAGGACCTGAATTCTCTTTTGTGAGATACGTAGGCAGCCTTTCAAGGTTCGGTCCCCATTCTGAGAAATTTTATATTTTCAACTCTTACAAAGAATTAGAGTTACATCTCAGTCAAAAAAATCAAAAGAATCAATCGACTTTGTCCCGTCTCAAGTCGACATTTTGACTCACAAAGCTAAAAATCAGAGAGACAAATTTCTGTCTATCTAATCATTTTTTTTATATATGTGGGCTAGTCTTTCTTCAAATGAAGCGACTTTTGTGTGCTTACGGCTTTGTGTGTGATATCTTGTATTACCTACTACCTACACAAACTAACACATTTGTTGTTTGAGTTATTTTTCTTTGTCAGGTACTCGAAACTGATTTGTGTTGATTAGTGGTTGAACATTCAAAGTTTTCAAAGATTACTTTCCCAATCAAAATTTATTGAAAGAAAGAAGAAAATGACTGAGAATACGAGCTTGTTTTCGGTTAACCTTTGAGGGGGGAACTACGTTTGACCTGATTCCTGCCCCAACGGGATACGTAGGCGCCACAATGGCTCGGTCATATACCCATTAAGATTTCCATTTTCACTTTATAAAGGAAACTGGGACAGAATTTTTGAGAGGGTCTCAAAAATTCATTTGAAGATGGACTTCTTCAACAAGTCAAAACAGAAGACCAAAATGCTACGGAGTTAGCTTTAGGTAGATCTCAGAAAATTACGATAATCAAGTTTGCAACTAGGAGCTCAAAAATAAGCCACAAATGTTATTTGTTAACTGGGACAAAGTTTTGAGGAGGGACCTCAAAATTCTCGAATGGGCAACCTCAGAATTAACAAAGCAAGTTACGAGAGTCAAATATATGTCAGACCGGGACATAACTTTTGAGGAGGGTCCCAAAAAATTCCATGAACACTGATTTATTAAGGAAGGATGAGCATATAAGTCAACTGCATGAAGGAGAATGGAGACAAGACCAACACAAATCAGTTCTTTCCAAACTAAGAATTTTTCTTTGAATGCAGGAACAATGAAGTCACAAAACGACAATGTCAAAACTGCAAAGCATCGAAAATGACATCATTTACACCTCTCGTGGCCTCATCAACATCACTAGAAAACTTTTCATCTCAAGTTTTCTTCATTTTATTACGTTACCTCAAGTGATTTATACACAATGTCTTTTTATGTTGCAGGAATATTGAAGCCAAACACTAATAGATTCTTTCAAAGTTGTAAGAAACAAAGTGTTGGATGATCACTAGCCACGAGTCATGATTGAAGTTATAATTAGACTCATCAAAGCCTAATCTCGATAAGTCAAATAACTTAATCTAGTTATTTATCTTTACTTTTATTCTTTACTTCATCGTCAATACTGACGTTTGGTGTCGAGCTTTGCAGGTGATAGTATGAGTAAAGCCAGTATCGTATGTGAAATCGACAGATGATTAAAAGTAACACTATCTTAGAAGTGTTGCAAGGAATCAACTAGTCCATCACATCACAAATATGTTGGTGACAACAATATTTCCTTGATAGTCGGAGTTATCGAATTGTTACAAGTTTTTGTTAACAATTAGAAACCTCAACAACAAACTTAAGTTTTGTTGAGTTTGTCATGGAAGGCAAAAGTGTCTTTAATCTTCATGTGAATGAATTAAGTCATTCACCTCGATAATTCTGTCTTTTAAAGAGAGAATCGTAGTCTCGACGTGCATATACGTCAATTTAGTATGTTCATCATGTAGCAAATTAGGCGTACGTGTTTCTTGATTATTGTCAGAGTCAAAATTATAATTTATTGGGTATCCACCCCATAAGTGGATTATGTGCTTTGATTGGCCAATCAAAGACTTTGCATATAGTTTTGTTGGGCGATCCACCCCATAAGTGGTTCATATATTTGTTTTTCCATTTCAGGTTCCTATTCTTGAATTATATTAGAATATTATCGAGCATCCACCTCGTTACAGTTGGAATATTATCGAGCATCCACCTCGTTACAGTTATTATCGAGCAATATTATTATCGAGCATCCACCTCGTTACAGTTGGAATATTATCGAGCATCCACCTCGTTACAGTTGGAATATTATCGAGCATCCACCTCGTTGGTTGGAATATTATCGAGCCATCCACCTCGTTACAGTTGGAATATTATCGAGCATCGTTGGAATATTATCGAGCATCCACCTCGTTACAGTTGGAATATTATCGAGCATCCACCTCGTTACAGTTGGAATATTATCGAGCTCCACCTCGTTACAGTTGGAATATTATCGAGCATCCACCTCGTTACAGTTGGAATATTATCGAGCATCCACCTCGTTACAGTTGGAATATTATCGAGCATCCACCTCGTTACAGTTGGAATATTATCGAGCATCCACCTCGTTACAGTTGGAATATTATCGAGCATCCACCTCGTTACAGTTGGAATGGTTACAGTTGGAATATTATCGAGCATCCACCTCGTTACAGTTGGAATATTATCGAGCATCCACCTCGTTACAGTTGGAATATTATCGAGCCATCCACCTCGTTACAGTTGGAATATTATCGAGCCATCCACCTCGTTACAGTTGGAATATTATCGAGGAATATTATCGAGTCATCCACCTCGTTACAGTTGGAATATTATCGAGACATCCACCTCGTTACAGTTGGATAATTATTGAGCTAGCTTGCTTGTTGCAAAGATCACCAGAGTTTGCCATGCAAAAAACAAGCAATGATATCTCCGAATCCTCAACAAGTCAAGACTGAAGATATTTCGATATTTGCAACTGGGATAGAATTTTTGAGAGGATCTCAAAATTCCACGATTTGCTTAGCGATAGTTGAAAGATAAGTCGATACCGTTAACTGGGACAGAAATTTTGAGGATGGACTCAAAATTTCAAACATAGGTTTATCGACAAGTCTAGATTGGCTTTGAATACTTCCCATCGCATAATCAGATATACCTCCAAGCATCAGGCTCAGAGAAGTTCGCTAAGCCTGACGTGACATGACACTTGACAGTGACTTTTTTCAAAATCCACTTTTCAAAAATCTATTTTTCTTAAAGTTTTCCTTTTACGTTTCATTTTTTTTTTGGCATGAAATATTTTGTCTTATCTATCAATAGTTGGGAGATCAGGAAGATCAACCGGAGATAGCAGAACAATGAGCAGGCAACTGAAGAAATCGATACATATCAGTTCATTTTAAAACTAACGATTTTTCTGTGGATGCAGACTTATAATATTGCTCAGAAATCAGCAAATTCCTCTGATCGATTAATATGGAGGAGTCGAGAGAGGGAAATCTCTCCCAAATTAACGATGTTCCTGTAGAGGCAAGAATTATTTTATTGCTTATACCAGGGGCTTGGGAATATGAATTGTTTATTTCAGTCAATTTACAACAACATGAAGTCTATAAAGAACGTCCAGCTAGATTCGAAGGATGACATCAAGAGCAAATATTCATGCATCGCGGAAAATCATGCATCGAGAGTCAATATTCATGCATCGCGGAAAATCATGCATCGAGAGTCAATATTCATGCATCGCGGAAAATCATGCATCGAGAGTCAATATTCATGCATTGCGGAAAATCATGCATCGCGAGTTAATATTTATGCATAACAAGTTAATTGCGAGAAGATATTCGTGCCTCACAGAAAATTATACATCGCGAGAAGATTTCATACCTCGCTGAATTTATGCATCGCGAGAAGATTCCATCCCTCGCAAAAGTTTATACATCGCGAGAAGATTTCATTCCTCGCAAAAAGTTTATATATCGCAAGACGACTTCATACCTTGCAGAATTTATGCATCGCGAGAAGATTACATCCCTCGCAAAATTTACGCATCGCGGGAAGATATTCATACCCCGCAAGTAATCATGCACTACCAAAGTAGAAATCGTGCATTTGAAGAAGAATATTCACTTATTGGCATCAACTGCACTCTTTTATTCATGATAAAAGTAAACATCAAGAAGAACATCAAAGACGACATCAAGATAAATATCAGCACACTGCATCTGTTTTTATTTATTTCAACATCAAATGAAGAATACATCGAAGTTTGCATTACGTACATAAGACATAAGCTCTATTTGCTTTACGTCAAACCGATCGAGTTGACGTCAAATGTCAAGGAGAACAATTAAGTGTCGACATGGTAAAAGACACTGCCTCCCATTTTAATTGCATTTTTTATGCTGACGAGTTTTATCTCAGTCTTTGTCGAGAGCATCCGAAAGGATGAATTCTCCAAAACTTACCACAGGTGCGGAAGACATCAAAAAGGATGCAGCACAACGTGGAACTTTTTCTTAGCAGCGAACTGGGACATAGTCCAAAGAGGTTATCAAACTCTTAGGACGCGAGCAGAGGAGCGACTTCCACCACAATCAAACCACACCCCTATCAGAAGGCATGTGGGTTTTCCTCTGATTTTTGTCAGTTTTGGTCTCGCATCCGGAATTTTTGGTCTACCGAAAGCGAGTTTCCAATCTGAGTGACAATGCGCCGAGAGCTTTGAAAATTATGTCCATGTGAGTTCTTAATTATGGGTGTGAAGTGCACCACATTCATGGCTAAGAGATTACAAGCATCCTTTTCATACTCGTTTAATTTTGTCACTTGTCCAGAACCAAAGGTTATCTAACATAATGGATTCCCTTTTCAATCGACTGAGTCGAACTACAAACAGCCTGATTCCTATGGTTTAAGGATATGTAGGCGAGCTCAATGTTGAAAACTCGGCTGTATTCCAATATTCGCTCTCAAATTTTATTCTCGAGCATTTCGATACCTTCATAATTCAGTATCGAGATGACTTTGGAATTCTTTCAAAATCGTGTGTTAAATCAAGCGTATCGAACTACATGTGGCCTGAATTCTCATATAGCCTGAGATATGTAGGAAACCCATTTTCAGGGCTCAGCCATAATTTCTAAAGTCCATACTGGATCCCTTTTCTTAAAAGATGAATATGTGGTCGGTCAAAATTGGCTTGGTCAATTTCATTTTCCTCGAATTTCTTGCATCAATCCAAGTAAAATGAGGGACAGTTGTTGACACCCAATTTTGACCCTCCCCTGTAGGAATTAATTCATGAGCTTCTTAAATTCTCAAACAATTTAAAATAATTAGTTTTTATAAATTTGGGAAGTTTACGATTAAATTAGTTATTTTATTTTTTGAAGCTCGCTAAATTAATTTATGTGAATTCATCCTATTAATCAATTGCTTTAAACCATTCAAATAGAAAATTTTGGACTTTGCATTTGTCCCACATCGCTTCCCACATCTATTTTGAACTAAATTTTGTCCTATATAAATCCCTCTTCACTACACCAAAGAGAGGGGAAGAAAAAAAAGGAGGATACCAAAGAGTACCCAGAAATTTTCGGGAATTCTTGGTTCCATAGTTTAATATTTATAAAATATTTTTGCGGCTGTTTGAGTTTGGAGAGGTGGTGGAATCGTCTCCGTCAAACTCGTAGTCTCGGTTCGCTGCCCAGAATCAGGTAAATTTTTTTTATTTTTTGTTTATTTATTTATTTATTTATTCATTATTTATTTATTTATTTATTTATTTATTTTTTATTTATTTATTTATTTATTTATTATTTATTTATTTATTTATTTGTTTATTTATTATTTATTTATTTATTTATTTATTTATTTATTTATTTATTTATTTATTTATTTATTTATTTATTGATTTATTTATTTTTATTTATTTATTTATTTATTTTTATTTATTTATTTATTTATATTTTTTTTTTTATGCATATATGTATACATATATATAACTTGTCAATTACCCAATTTGCTAACTATTTGAATCTTAAGTTTAATTAGTATTAACGTTTAGTTGCTATTACTGTCATACTTCTATGTGTGTATTAATTTGCCGTAGCAAATAGATTTCGTTTTACATCATGGTCTAAAATATTTATTTAGTTATTCATGCATCATTGTTATGTTTAATTCTAAGATTATTACATATTTTGGATATTACTGCTTCTCTATTATGTGTACTTTTAGATAAAATTAACGGCATCATTGCCTTCTCTTATCCAATCTATTTATTTATTTACTCATTTTGGCTTTAGATGTTAAGTTGCAATCTACTTAGGTACATTCATTACTTTGGAATCGTTTAATCTTCTTTAAGATATGATTTAGAGATATTATTTTCAAGTGCTAATTTTTATTTTTGCTTTTCATTGCATGTAAAATTCGTCCGAGTTTCAACGTGAACTCTCACCCTCTCCTTTGCATTCCATGAGAAGAGCCGTAAAGGCTCAAAGTTCCTCTTTTCCAGTCAACCTATTAAGCCGATGGAAGGGTCCCCGGATTTAAAGAATTGAAGAAAGTCGGAGAAGATGAATTAGAAGACCCGTTTTATATTTTTGCATTTTCGTATTGTATCTATTTTAAGGCATTAGCCCTTGTCGTCTTTTACTTTACTGTATTTATTTAGTATTAATTATTTGCTTAGTCTAGGACAGGTACGAAAGGAAATGGGTCAAAAACCCAAAACAGGTGGGTCCAAAAATCGGTCAAGGCGGACAGAGAACCCGATTTTGGACCCAATTCTCTTTCCCTCTCTCTCTTTATTTCTCTCTTTTACTTTATTTGCTTATTTGTTTGCATACTTGTCGTTAATTTTAAAAGTTAGAAAAATCCGAATCCCCGCGAATGTCGTAAATGTTTTTATCAACTCAAAATTAAAATAATTTTGCAAAATGAAATGACCTAAAAATAAGTTAGTATTTCAACTCTCTACTTCTAAATATTTTATTCAAGTCAAGATAAAAGCAAAGTTTTAGCCAAATTTGTTAGTTGCTGGAAAACCGTTTTAGACGGATGTTTTAAGTGCCTAACACCTTCCTAAAACATTAATTTGAATCCCCGAACCCTTTAAATGTTTTCAAGCAATTTTCTCTGTTAAGTTATTTGAAAACAATAGTTTTCTTGATTTTTCTTCAAAAATTAAGTGGCGACTCTAAAAAACCGAAAATCTTTATAAAAGGTTAAATTTTCGATAAAACATCCCCCACACCTCTTATAGCTCCTCAGCCACGACTACTGAACAGATTAAAGAGTGATGGGGTCCGTACGATAATAGAAGAGAAGCTTTTGTCGGTGGAGGGGTTGGACAAATATCCTGATGTTCTGGCCACACTTTACTTCCATCAGTTTGAGTTGTGTACAATACCCCAGGCCCATACATTCCTTCTTGGGTCAGGGAGTTTTACACGGTTTATAGAGCATTGGTGCCTAAGAATAAGAAGCAGGCAAGTGAGTTTAGAGCAATGAGGTCGGTTATAGTCAGAGGCACAGAAGTGGATTGCTATAGCGAGCATATCAATGTTGTATTAGGACGGCCACTACATTCTGTTCTCCCTTATGAGGGATTGTCTATTGTGGCATTTCTAGACAATCAGAAGAGTGGCTCGGTCCTATGATTTCTGAGAACATCGACAAATGGATTGGGGTTAGAGCGCCAATCGAGAAGAGGGACTTGAGTGGTGCTGCCAGATTCTAATTTGGCTTCATCGGCAACACTATCATGCCATCCCAGAACGAATCTATTTTGCGCCTCCCTAAGGCAGCTTTCCTTGGTAGTATTATATCCAGGAGTAGTATCGATCTTTGGCTACTAGCGTCACAGGAGATGGCCATGAGGTCCAAAAAGAATCTGACTTCCCTGCCATTTCCTGTTATGGTTACTGAGTTGTGTAGACGTGTTGGAGTGCCTCTGGACATAGCGAGATACATCAAGGTCATTCCCTTATCCTCCACTGACATCTAACGTATTGAGGCCGAGTACACCCGCGATGAGACTGACATGAGGAGAGCAGCTCCAACTAATGCTAATCTAGAGGTCGATGTTGAGATGCTACCTACAGAAGCATCTACACCCACTCCGACATCTTGGCCCACAGGTACATCAGCTCTTTACTCCTCTTCACAGAATCCAGGTGCTTCTTCTTCTAGCCAGCCAATCAAAATTACTCAGGGTATGATCCTGATAATGGGGCATTTGGCCTAAATAGCTGAGGCACGTGCAGCCATACTGGAGAGATCAATCCAGGTGTGATAGAAAGCAATATAACTTCTGCACTTACCCCTCTCAACACCATTGTTGATGCCTTGAATTTGAGGGTCATAACTTGTGACCGCAAATAGGGGAGATCATTTGATGTACCGGCTTTGCAAGCAGATGTTGCAGATCTGCGGAGGGATGTAGACTATCTGAAGTCTGTTGACTTCAATCAATTGATGAAGACCATTGAGGATTAGGATGCCCTTGTAGATGTGCAGACAGATTATGCAACAGCTACAGATACAAATATTGAGACTGGTGAGGAGCTGATACCAGCTCAGGAGGAGCTGAGCATCTTTAGGAATTTGTCAGATCTAGTGGGGACAATTGTGCAGCCGTTGATCTAGACATCGCCTATTGAGACGTCCACAAAATCTCCTACGGGACCTGGCATTGTTGTTCTTGCTGAGACTCCTCCGGGCACTAATACACAATCACAAAGTACCGCTCAGATTTCTAATGCCCTGACGAAGGGGAGAAGCTGCAAAGATAGAACTTTTATTCACCCCTCTCTTTGTCTTATCTTTCTTCAGTTCTGGATACTGTTGTTATTTGCATTTGAGGATAAATACGTTTTTTTGTGGTGGGGTGAGGCTCACCTTATTTTCTTGATATGAATATATGTGTTTTGTGTACATTTGGATTGTCTATTTTAAATTGTGTTTTTAAAACTGCTTTGCGATTGTTTGAGCTTATGTCTCTTTTTTAGCTTAATTGCAAATAATTTTGATCCTTCCGAAAAAATTTCATTTTTCAAAAATTTTTGCCACTTCTTTTGTTGAAAGTGTATGTTCGCATACAAATTTAAGTCTCAATTTCGATCAATACCGATGACTTGAATAGTGCTTTTAATCGAAAAAACATGAATGTACGGGGACAATGAGATCAAACTAAGTTTCATAGACAATATGTGAACTATTGGAATCTTATTGTGATTAGCCATGTATCAAATTGATTTCTCTTGAGATGATTTTTGCACTCTAGCGAAAGTGTGTGGTCTTGTTTGGCTTTAGTATCAATGTCTTGTGTGATGAGCTTACTTTGAACCATGCATGAATAAACCTAGAATTTTCGTCGTTAGTTTGATTGATTTAGTAAGGTGTGCTCTTGAGATGATCTTAGGAACCTTTAGAGAGTGTGAGCCAATTTGACATATACCTCTTTTGTGACCTACCCGTGAGCGTGTGAAACTCTCTTGAACACCCCTTTGAGCCTTACATTTCCTTTGAAGAAACTTGATGAACCCTAGACCTTAATTGATCCACTACATATAATCCTTTTGATTTGTGGTTTAGTGAATAGACAACTTAGGCCAAAGGGGTGTTGTGAAAAGGAAAAGGAGAAGTCAAGAAGTTCAAGAAAAGTCTCCTCTAACTCATGATGTTGTGAAAAATGGAAACCCTCCATATAAAAAAAAAGGAAAGAAAAGAATGAAAAATAAAAATTGTGGAATAAAAGTCCAAAAGAAATTTGGGTTCCAAGCAATCCATGGAGTAAATAATAGGACGACTTAGAAGCACTAGAAAAAAACTTATAGAAGAAGGTGAAGAAATGGAAGTGTTGTGAGCTCCACAATTCATGAGGATCTTTAGTCACTAAGACTAAATGACCATACCTTTGCATTCATCCCATTACAAGCCTTAGAAAGACCTTTTTGATCTTGAGTAAGTCGATCCAAAGTTGATCGGAAAAATAAGGGCAAAGCTATGGGTGACAACATGCATTGTGTTCATCTTTTTGAGTGTGAGCGTGCATCTGATTCATGATCTTAAATTGATTAACCCATGTGTGTGAATATGGAATCATTCTTTGTGTGAGGGCATTCAGATATTGTTGTTGAACTTGAACTTGCATTAGTAGCAAGTATTGTCAACTTGAGAATCTTTGGTAATGGTGTGTCACAACTTGAATCTTTGAATACACAATTGATTTCTGCATAAGTAGTATGAGTCTTGTTGTGTATGTTCATGATTGGGTCTTTGTAGCACTGTTTTATACATCCTAATTGAACTACTGAACTTGAGTTTTACTTGAGGAAAAGCAAAAGTTTAAGTTGGGGGTGTTCATGAGTCCATAAATTGGACTCATTTAGGGATTTATTCTGATAGAAATAGTGTCCTCAAATTCTTATTTAGTCTCAATATCTTATGAAAACTCTTAAGTTTCATGTATTTGAAGTTTTAGTGCAAGCATAGACACTTATGCGCAAAAGGGAACAAAAACGCTGAAAAGAACAAAGAAACTGAAGCCTGAGCATTGCCAAGTACACTTAGCGATTCGCCAAAGGGACGTACTCCGTCCTTTGTTCTAGTATGCGAAGCCCTAAAGGAAGTGGATCAAAAAGGCGATGAAAGGAGTAGTCAGCACTTCGTTGAACACTTTTGCGAGGCAGTGCTATACTGACCAATGGTCCAGTTCATGAAGATGCTAAAGGCAATCATTAAACAACGATGAAATAGAAAGAGGGCGAGTCGCCGAGTCATTCCACGATCTCGACTGATCTCGCTAAATGGTCCACCAAAACACTTAATCTGAAAGTTATAAATACTAGCCTTAGTTATTATTTCTAGGGATCCGAACATTATTATGATTTTCACTTTATATTACTATTTTCTCTTGTATTTACTCTAAAGTTTGGAGAGTGTTTTAGGGGAGACTTGAAGAAAGAAGGATATCATTTTCCCTAAGTTGAAAGTGGGTATTCTCCATTCTTCTTCCTTTGCTTAAATCAAGGTTTAATTTCTTATACCCATTTGATTTTAGTATCATTTAGGTGTATTTTGTTATTGCTTGATCTGTGGATAAACCCCCATTCTTGGGTGTGATTTAGCAAATATGAGTTTATATTATTGTTGGGTTTTGCTTGTTGATAGGTTAGATGTATTTTAATGGTGATTTCACCTAGTGGTGGTGGTTTAGGTTAATGGGTTTGTAGTTGCAAATCGAACCCACCCATGTGATTTTGGTTTGCCCGAGAGGGATGTCGTGAAACCAAGACCACTAGACTGATGGCCTAAGGAGTGGGTCGACATGAGGTTCATCCCGAGAGGGTTAGCCCTAATCACATATCCTAACACTCAGCTCGAGAGAGTGAGTGAGGTATTGCATAGGTTGTCCTTCTGCGGCAAATGGGTGTCCAGAGGAACACATTTTAAACGTGGTATGTTGCTCGAGAGAGAACTTATTTCTATCTAAAGCTTAGCCTAGTCACTATTATCTTGAAAATTTCCTATCGGAAGCATGTACCCGATGATTTATCTCAACTAGTATTGCGGTCACACCCCAAGAACTTCTCCTCATACTTGATTTTCCTTATTTTTACCGCTTTTACTTTACTTGTGACAAAAACCCATCGATGTTTGACACTTTTGTGTCACCCCCCTTGATTTACAATGTTTTGAATTGCCAATCTATTTAGCTACGACTAATTAGAATGAACGAAACCGCTATCTTGTAACACAACACTAACCCTTGGTTAGGTTACTAAACTATTAACTGTCAGAGACACTCAAATCGTAGGTTAGTGTCGTTGGTCACGATAAGAATCAAGCTTATAGTTGAAGGTATCTATATGTTCTATGAAGTTTTGCCACATTATATGAATGACATCTAAATTTTCCACCGCTTAAGTCATTTGCGACCCCTTAATGTTGTCTGCAAAATTCACTTAGACACCTCAACTAGGGCTAGTACCTATTGAACACTCTATTCAAAACTAGTTCCTACTAGACATTTTCTGATAATAAGTGAAAAAAAATGAAGTGTGTAATACACTCGCTGTGATGTGGAAAAATGGAGAATTAAAAGATAAGATGTGGTGTTGGGCCCAACAATTATAGAAAAAAGATATTTATGTTAAATAGAATGAAAATTATTTCAAATAAATTTTACATTTATATTTTTTTATTAAAAAATTAAATGGGAAGCCCAACCCTACCCCAGCTTCCTTTCTTCTTCATCTTCTTCCTATCAAGATTTTCTTTCCCGAAACGACCAAATTCAATTTCTTTGCTAATTGCTTACATAATTATTTTTTAATCTCGAGAGAGATATTCGAAGAGACTGGTACAAGAGTGATGAAGAAAGAGAGTCTATCACTTGTCTTAAAATCGGTAGCACAGGAAAATCGAGAGGACATATATTACATTTATCGAATCAATGTGATATTATTTTTGATAAGTTTAGTGGGTTTACATTTAATTTGAATGGTAATCTTTGTTCGAAGGTGATCGAGATGGACGTCGATCAACTAACTTTTTTCCGCCTAATGTTGTTTCTTATTATTTTCCTCCAAATACAATTAGCTGATTCAAATTTTATTTTTTTTAATAAATATTCAAAAGAAATATTAGAAAAAGGAAAAGCAAATAAAAGGAGTGCCTGGTCTTCGTGAAGAAGAAGACTTAAAGGGGGTGGGGTGGGGGCTGCTTTTTTGCTTTGTTATGAGAATTAGTATTACTTTTTTTAAAAAAAATAAAAAAATTAAATTATTTAATTCCAAGTGGAAGTCAAAGAAGAAAAAGTATTAAGCTGTTTTGAAAAAAAGATAAAATAAAACATCATTTGAGAATTATTTTCACGCGCTTAGTGGAAGTGAAAAACACTTATTTGCCACATTAACATTTTGTGTTTAATAGGTATATTTTTTCAACAATTTAGGTGTTAAATAGGTAATATTCATAGTTGAGGTGTCTAAGTGAAATATGCGGACAACTTTATGAGGCTGCAGATAACTTAAGCCACTTAAGCCTTTTCCATCAATGCTTTAATTATTTTCCTATGTTATGTCTTGACTAGTATGTATCTGGATATTCCATCAATGATCATGGATCAAGTTTTCTAAAACTATATGATTAGTAGTATGACACTTTAAGTATGAAGTAAAAGATTAGGAATGGTGAAAGGTTTTATCACACATGGTTTAAAGAGCTACTCTATGATGTTTCTAGCTTGTATTAGTATCTTAATTATAACTTTCCATGGATGATGATATGAATATTATTAAAGACTATTCCGTGGGATTTTGGGATTAAGGTTCCCATTTAGCATATGTGGACCTTTAGTAGCAATCCCTAAGTCACATAACTATGTGTCACTATAGGGTGTTGTCCCAGATAGACATTAGCTAGTGGATTCCACATAGCTCAGACTCATGATCCCTTACCTTGACAAGTAGGACACTCTCTTTTTAGTGTGAGAGTAGTACACTAGATTCCATGATATAGATCACGTGGTTTATGTCGGTTAATGGTAACTATCTTATAATAATGAACTGCGGTTACTTTTAAAGTATCTCATAAAGTGTTTTAAAGATTTAAGCTTTGATTGACCATGAATATGACTTATGTTTTCTACCCTTTTATCTCAGAATTCAGTTTGATCATTGCATTTCATGTAAAGTCTTTTTTTAGCATGATTTCAAAACTTTATGCATTACTATCATACTTAGTACATTTTGTGTATTAATACATACTTGTACCTACATTGTTTCATAACGACACTCCTACCTCTCACACTCGTGGCTAGTTAATCCCTTTGGCACTTTAATATTGGTGAATCATCATTATTCGAGAACTACTTCTTTTGAGCTAGTACATGGATTTTTAAGATTTATGTTGGACTTCTACTTTACCAGACTCTTTTATAATATAAGACTATTTCTTTTGAAATCTTTGTTTCTATTATGTTGTGTGATGTATCTTAAGTGACTTGCTTAGGGCCTCTTGGGGTTCTATATGGCATGTTACACCTAAGGTATACTTTGGGTCGTCACAAACTTTCTATTCAAATCATAAGGTTTAGAAAGGTCCCATGATGTCTCACAAGCGACGTCGAGTAAAGTCTTATTAAAGAGTGTGAAACGCGCCATATTTATGAACATGAGGCTATAAGATGTTTATTAAACTTTACTTCTTTCATAATTCTAAAGTTGTGCGATAGTGTGCAACTCTGTATGTTTCTTTCCTAATCCTTATCTGATGTCTTTCAGGATATGGCCCATCGAAAAGCATATGTTAGAAAAAATGTGGGTGAGAATGTGAAATAAGAAGCTCCTCAAGTTCAGGCCGAACCTTTGCCCGAGCAAGTGATTAATGATGAGTTTTCAGCCACATTCACATATTCGCCCAAGCTATGACAACTCAAACTAATAAGGAAGTTGTGGCTCCCAAAATCCCAAGGGTGTTTAAGGGTGAGGGACTATACTAGGATGAATTCTCTAGAATTTCATGGGTTGGAAGTTGAAGAAGATCCTCAAGAGTTCATCAATGTGGTTTACAAGGTTGTAGAGATTATGGGTATAAAATTGGTGGAAAAGGTGAAATTGGCCGCTTACCAACTCAAATGTGTTGCTCAAGTTTGGTTTAACCAATGCAACGAAGAGAGGGAAATAAATGAGGTCCTCTTGATTAGGAGAAGTTTAAGGTTGCTTTTATTGATAGGTTCTTTCCCTTTGAGAAGGGGGAGACAAAGGTGCTTGAGTTCCTTAACCTTCATGAAGGAAATATTAGAGTGGAAGAATATGCTATGAAGTTCAAACAATTGTCCAAATATGTTGCAACTATGGTTGTCGATCCAAGGGCAAGGATGAGTTAGTTTGTGTCGAATGCTTCTGACTTGATGGTCAAAGAATGTCTAGCTTCTAATTGTTAAGGATATGGATGTATCCTTTTTGGTGGTTCATTCCCAATAAATTGGAGAATTAAAACTTAAGGATAAGACTAGGGATAGAAAGAGGACAAGAACAAATAATTGTGATTTCTCACTTTCAAGGTCCGGTGGAGGTAATTTTTCCCACTGTAATTATTCTAGTGAGAAAATGGTATCCGAGTGTCAAAGGGGTGGGAAAAGCCATAGAGGTGAGTGTCAAGCCAGTACAAATGCATGCTTTGGGTGTGGGAAAAAGTGGTCACAAGATGAGAGATTTCCCATTGGTTAAAAATAAGGAAAATGATGGAAAGTTCAACCTAGTGGTTTCGATTTGAGTGCTCTGAAGAAAAATAGGTTCCATGATCTTCAGACTCGACAAGATCACAAGGGTTCCTCGGATGTGGTGATTGGTAAGTTATGGTCTTTAAACTTTTGGTTATGCATTCTTGTTATTGGATAATTTGTTGTCTATGATATTACTCCATGTATTTGAGATCGACCTTTAAATCTTGTGGAAACTAAATATTTACTAAATATCGATGTTCTGTGGTTGATAAGACTTTGGTGCAATGATTGTGTTGGTGGAGATGGATTCGAAAAGACTAGTGAGGTTTGCTCTCAAGGGGGGGAAAGTGTGATTCATGGTTGGTGTGTGTGGAACTATTTAAATTGGTTGAAGGATTCTTTTCTATGGTTTTGTATGTGAAAGTCCAGAGTCGATGTGGTGTCTTAGTATTCCTATCTCTTTCCATTATCTTCGGGTCTAGCTGAGGAATTAGCACATCATGTTCACTCTTTAGGATTCTTGTGTTTTAGTGACTCCCATGTTTCCTCATGTATGCATGTTCATAAAAATTTTGATTATGGAGATATGATTTAGCTTGATTGATTGCTTCATAATTATGTGCATTGTGTATGATTTCCATGTGTGTTTATGAAATGACGTTTTAAAATATGTTTTATTTTGGAGTTGATTTTTCTTCTTGTTCGTGTGCATTTTGATGGATTTGCATTTGTGTTGGGTTGTTAGTTTCCCTCCTACTCTTTTTGTGGTAGCTTGAGTTCCATTCAAGGATGAATGTTCCCAAAAGGGAGATACTATAACACCTCCAACTTTTAAAAGGTTAAAGTGGGTTAACGGGAAGGTCTACGAACCTAAAACCTACCATGAACCCTCCATGAAAGCCTAAATGGTCCTTGAAAGGGTTCACTGGCCGTTTAGGGAGTGACCTGGACATTTAAGAAAGCTAGGAAATTAAGGGTATTTGTATGGTTCCCTATACGAACTCTCTAGACTTATATGGTCCATATAGGGATCCATATAAGTCACCCATCAGCTTTTAAGTTAGAGCTACTTTAGTCTCTCTCCTACGTGTTTTATACCTAAGTTATATCGCGTTAACCCCTATCTTAAGCCATATATAAGTGATTTTAAGTTCTAATACTACCCATTCTAAATCATTCACCTAAATTATACATTTTCCTCCAAGTTTATCCCCAAAATCCTCTCTAAATCTAAGAAAGAAGAAGCTAGGGTTTCACTTCAATATCTTCCATTCACCATAGTTATTGGGCTTTGATCACTAAGGTATGTTAATATTCACGTGTGGAGTCCTTTCCACCATAGGGTGCCTAAAATCCTTAATTTTTACAACTTAAATTTTCAATTCAACATTAGGATTTTATTCAATCTTCACGGGTTCTTTTAAATTATGTTCATGTTAATGGCTTTCCATCTTCTAATGCGTGAATTGAAGTATTTACACGAATTTGAGTTAAATTCATATGAACTCATGCATGATCCAAGATTTTTTACTATGAACACATGATGAAGCTTATGAGTTATGATTTATGGAAATTTTGCATGATTTATGAAAGTAATGTTGATGACTCAAGTAGGATTATAGATGAAGCTATCATTATGTTCTATGAAGCTTAGCCACATAACATGAATGACATCTAAATTTTCCTTCGATGCTTTTGATTATTTTCCTATTTTAGGTGTTGATAAGAATGGTATTTGTATATGCCACCAATGATCATGGATCAAGTTTTCTAAAACTATATCATTAGTAGTATGACACTTTTAGTATGAATTTAATGACTATGGGCCTGATAAAGCTATTATGAAATTATCATGAATGGGGAAAGGTTTTCTCACACATGTTGAAGGTGCTACTATATGATGTTTCTTTCTTGGTTAAGTATCTTAGTTGTAATTTTCATGGATGCCAATATGAATATGATTGATGACTAATCCATGGGATTTACTTAGCATCGAGTGAGCTTTTGGGATGAAGGTTTTCATTTAGTGTCCGTGGACCTTTAGTAGAAATCCCTAAGTCACCGAACAATGTGCCACCATAGGATGTTCTCTCAAATAGACATTAGATAGTAGATCCACCTTAGCTCAGAATCATGGTCCTTACCTTTGCAAGTAGGAGAATCTTTTTTTGGTGTGGGAGCATTACACTAGATCCATGTTATAGCTCACATGGTCTATGTAGGTTAATGGTAAACGTCCCACAATAATGAACTAAGGTTACTTTTTAAAGTATTTCATAAAGTGATTTAAAGATGTGAAGCTTGCATTGAGCATGATTATGACTTAAGTTTTCTACCCTTTTATCGTGTGACTTATCTTGGTCATTGCATATCATGTAAAGTTCTTTTTATCATGCTTTCATAACTCTTATGCATTTTTATCATAGTTAGTATATTCCATTATCTAATGCGTACTTGTGGCTACATTGTTTCACAATGTACGGTCCAACGGTCCTACCTCTTACACTCGTGGCTATTTGATCCCTTTGGCACTTAAGATTGGTGAGTCCTCATGATCATGGGTCGTGACACCAATAGGAGACCTACAACTCCTTCCATAGAGAGCCTCAAACGCATCCATATGAATACTCGAGTGATAATTGTTATTATAAACAAACTCAATAAAATAAAAATGATCATCTCAGTTACCCTTGAAGTCAATCCCACCAGCTCTGAACATATCCTCCAAAGTGTGAATAGTATGCTCGACTTGACCATCAGTGTAACATTATACTAACCTTAACTTGGTAGCAAGGTCTTTTTGGAAAGACCTCCAAAATTGGGAAGCAAATTAGGTGCCTCGATTAGATATAATGGATAAAGGAACCGTGCAACTTAGCAATTTCTCGGATATAAAACTTAGGATAATCCTCAGCCGAATACGAAGTCATCATAGGGATGAAATGTGCTGACTTTGTCATCCTATCCACAATGACGTACATTGATTCGAGTTGTCATAGAGTGGTAAACCGGTAGTGAAATACATATTCAAATTGTCCCCTTTCCAAGTAAGAATCCTAATATCTTGAGACAAATGTCTCGATTTTTTATTCTCGCCTTTCATTTATTGGAAATTTGACACTTAGCCACAAATTTCACAATATCCTTCTTCATTTTATTTCACTGATAGACCTGTCATAATTTATGGTACATCTTGGTTGCTCTAAGGAGAATAGAGTATCAAGAACTTTGAGACTCCACTAGAATTTGTTACCTCAACTCATCAACATTCGGAACAAACATAAACCTTGATAACGAAGCAAACCATCTCCCCTTGAGAGAAAGCCTAAATAGTCTCTTTGAGCATAACTTCCTTCAACTCAGCCAAAGTTGGATCAAGATCTTTCTTAGCCTTCATATCCGACATAATAGACAACTCTAGACTATTTCGAACAATGATACCACCCTCTTGAGAGTGAACCATGCAAACACCCAAATGATCTAGTCGATAAACATCATGAACCAAATCTTTTTTACTATATTCAGTGTGAGAAATACTAATCATCAGTAATCGACAAAGGGTGTCGACAACCATATTTTCCTTATGTGGATTGTAAAGAACACTCATATCATAATCCTTCAAAAATTTGAGCCACCTACTTTGACAAAGATTTTAATCTTTTTCTTAAACACATATTGCAAAAGTCCTATCATCACTTAACACATCCATATTAACACCATATATACATATAAGATCTCCAAATCATAAAAGCAAAGACCAAGATCGCTAACTCTATATCATAACCTAGAAATTCTTTTCATGAACATCCAATTCCCTCGAAGCATTAGTAATAACTTTCCTATTTTTCATTTGTAACACCCAGAAAAAAAGTTTTGAGCTAAGACTCGAACCGTCCTTCGTAGTGAGTGAGATTTTGCAAGGAATTTAAAATTTCTTGAGTAGTAAGGTCATTAGAGATAACACCTTAAGTTCCAAGGAGAGTAAAAGAGAAAAGTGTTCAAGTCATTCCTAAGTTTCCTTAAATTTTGGGTCAGCTTCAAATGACCATAACTTTTTAGTAAAGAAAGAGTTAAGAGTTTCAAAAGATATTAAACTAAATCCCTTTGAGTCCTCTTTCCAGCGCCGCCGAGTTTGCTCAATATCGATCTCTAAGTAAAACGATATGAGTGATTTACTAACGACGTACAAACCTGGAAGCAGCTCCGCGATGCGGAGCTAATACGAGCTTCATTGCCTAATGAAAAATGATTCCAACTCCCATCTCGTTTTAATTAATTCTTTAGGGGTATTTTAGTCCTAAAACCCCTTAGAAGGTCTTCTAAATTTCCCTAAACGTGTAGAAAATCAGTTTTTACAAATTAAACCCTCTCATTCACTCCAAAGATTCTACGCTCAAGAAAATCAAGAAACGCTAAGGCAAAGTTCATCTTTCACGATTTTCTGTCAAATTCTTCAAGAAGATGATTCCTTCAGGTATGTAAGCTTCCATAGTGTTGGGTTTCTTCAACCACACCCCAATCATGTTAAAATTCAGCTTTAAATTCGTTCTAAAAGTTGAAGAATTGATGTTCTTGAAATATATTCATGAATTTCCTTTCATTCTTGAATTGAGTGGAGATTGATGAGTTTCTTGAGGAAATCGAGTCGATTTTAGATTTGTGCTTGATTAGATCCTTGAGTACATGTATTGGGTATCTAAATCTAAAGAGAAATTGAGCAAAAGAATTGAATTTAGGTGAATTAAGGTTAGAAACGAGGAAGAAAAGTCGAACATCGAACATGTAGTAGGTCTGCGTCGCGGACCTGTTCCTTCAGTGTGTAAATTTTCTCCCCGCGTCACGGAAGATTGTAAACTCCAATGTTTCAAAAATTATTTCGTGCAAACATTTTAAATCATCTCCGCGTCGCGGATTTGCTCCCAAACGATGTTTTTCGACCGTTTCTCATGCTTAACTATCTAAAAACACTCTTAAACATCAAGATATTTTTTATACCACAAATCATAACCTTGACTTCACAATTCACATTCAAGGTAGAGCTAAGAGTTAAGTCTTAAGAGTTGTTTCGAACATTTTGGGAAAGTCCATTTGAATCATTTTGAAGAGTCTTCGACAATTTCTAGTAATTTGTTTCAAGACTCGAGCAAGTGAGTATGAGAGTGATGAGAAAGTATTGATGAGTCTACTTCATTATCATGAGATTCATCATATCATGAACCATAACTCTTAAATTCATAATTCACGTTCTAGAGAGAGTTAAGAGTAGAGTTCAAGAAAGCTTTAGAGTTCAATTGTGAAACCTTTGAGGTAAGCTATCGATTTGAACTAAGTTCTGAGAAAGTAAGTTAGAGAAAGAGAAGAGTTGTATTCATGAGTTGCATATTCTTATGTAGACCATCGAGTCAAGTTGTGTCATGCCCATAATTCCGCATGAACTTCATAAGTTGAGCACCTTTCAGAAAAGTAGTATCTTCAAGTTCTAAGTCTTGAGTATTGAGTTACTTATCCCCTTTGAGATTATAATTCTAATCATGGGACTATTGCATGTTAATCAGGAAGTCTTTGAGTTGAATTGTTCTTGCCCATAATTCCACATGAACACTATAAGCCGAGTAGTCTTGAGATTAGAAGTATCTTTGACTCCTTGAGTGAAGTAGTTCATGCTCATAATTTCGCATGAACCCTCTGAGTTGAGCATTCTTGAAAATAGTAGTATCATTGAAAACCTTGCATTGAGTTGCTCATGCCCATAATTAGGCATGAACCATATTTTAAGAATTCTTTTACAAATGTTTTAACTTTGTTTTAAGACTAAGAGTTCAAGCTAAGTTAAGAGCAAAGAGTTGAGTTCATTTCTCAAAAGCTATTGGGAAATAAGTATTCCCAAAGAATTTATAAATGTTTTCACATTTAATATAAGAGGAAACTGAGATTTCTGAAAAGAGTTTTTGAGAAGGAAAAGCGAACATCGATTCCAAGAGAGCTTTTAAGCTAAGTGTTGAGTAATTACCTAAACCTAAAGAAAGAAGGGTATTTTAAACACATATGAGCTACAGTATATTTTGGGAGTAGTATTGAACACCGAAATGGGGACATGAGTTCATATTAACTCAAGTCTCCATAAAAACCATGTCGCCAACATGGGTATTAATGGGTCATACTTTTTAGATGATCACATAAGTTAATTAGTGGATCTTTTAAGTTAAGTAAGGTCCTATACCGATGGCAAGGTATAGGATGGTCTTTAGGAGCATGAGGTAAAGCGTTGTACCATCACTTAGGCTCGTAGTGGTGGTTGTCAGTTAGAGAAACTCCCACAGATATTATATTACTTTATTATATAAGTAAATTTGTGTATTTTATTGCATTTTCTTTAAAAAAAAACTAAGCTGCTTTTACAATTTTATAAAGCTTTCCATGTATTGCATCTTTTATCTTTTACCATTGTATTATCCTTGAGTATCATGTACTAAGTATTTCAAGTTGAGTATTTAATCTCTGAGTTGAGTATTTTATCCTTGAGTATTCCTTGAGTTGAGTAAATTTGAGTAGTTTTGAGTATCCTCGAGGATTCCTTGAGTTGAGTAAGTTAGGAAAGAGGTAAGTATGTTTATATTTTTATCAAGTTCAAGCTTATGTTATGCTTTAGAATTCGCCTTACATGATCGTACATTCCATGAATTGAACCATTTGGCCTGCATCTTTTCATGATGCAGACACTAGTATTCAGGATCATGAAAATGAGCTTCTTTGATACATCCGAGAGTTCGAGTTAGTTATGGTGAGCCTTCTTGCTTCTGGAGGATTTTATTTACTTTTCAGTTTAGTCAGGATGTAGTGGGTCTTGTCCCGACTTCCATCATTATCAGTTAGAGGCTTTATAGATAGTCAGTATAGTAGAGGAGTGTATATTAATCATTTATTTTATTAAATTTTTTAAAGACTTAAGTTGCCTATTTTATGGTGAATTGAACATATTATATTTTTCAAAGTTTTATTTTGAGTTAAAGTTTTGTATTTCAATTTCATGAATTTTTTTCTATTTTAAGATTTTGCATAATTAAGTTTGTATTCCGCTTGTAGTCAACGAGGATGAGGGTCGCTTGGGGACTAGCAATGGTTATTGAGTAACGGCCACATCCAGGGTGTAGACTCGGGTCGTGACAAACTTGGTATCAGACTACAGACTTTAAGTGTCCAAAGGTGTCTATGAAGTCATGTCAGTAGAATCTTATTTATGGTTGTGAGGGGCCCACTTCAATAAATGAGGTACTATAGGCATTTAAGAAAAGTTTTCTTTCTTTCATACTCTTAATCGTACAATAGAGCTAATCCTAGAAATTGATTCATACTCGTGAGATCTTAGATTCATTCAACTACTCATCATACTAGTGGTTGTTGAAAAGCAAAGTCAGTCCTTTATCGACGAGTTACTCTTAGTAAAATCTTGAGTAAGTCATGTGACTTCAGAGGGGATTGAGAGAAGCCCAAGAGTAAGTTAAGTGTTCAGTTTCAGAGTAATGCTCTCATATTCATATGAATTGTGCATTTGAGCCAAAAGCGAGTTGTACTCTTTTCTTTAAGCCCTGTTTCAGCTGAGATCTTTTTAAAGAAGTATGTTTAGAGCTTGGGTAAGATTTTCACCCGAAAAGGGTAGCATAAGTTATGAGATGAGGAATAGTAGTGAAAGAGCCTAGAGTTAGAGGAAAGTATGCATAGGTTTAGTAATCCTAGAAAGGGAGATAGTGTTTTGAAGAGCTACATTATTATACTCATGTGCCCAGTAAGTTATGAATGAGAAGTTTTCACTTATGGGTAGACTAAGAAGTGATAATTTGTGAAGATTACATCATAGAAGGTAGAGTGTGTTGTAGCTAGAAAGGAGTTGGTGATGAAGTGGGATTGTGTTAAAAATGACTAAAAGTAGATGTGAATAGAAGAGCAAGAGTATTCATGAGGTGATAGCTCTAAGATAGGCTTATGATTTTGAGGGAGAGCTCTTAATATTCAAAGTGTTCTAGAACTAATTAGGCATTGATATATAGTGAATGAGTGAATAGTATCCAAGTTGTGAAGGGAAATGTGATAGTAAATTGTAAGTATACTAAGAGGTGACGATTGACTATTTGTCATAAGGTCCTAGTGGATTAGTGTTTCTGAATTTGTATAGTAGGCGAGCAATCATATTGATATTCGGGGTTAGTTATGAACGTTAAGCTTGAATTTGAGATGAGTTTCATAATTCAAAGAATGGTAACATGAGGGTGATGACATTAGTCTTGAGATTTGATCTAGAAGACTTGTCATATAGTAGGTGAGAAATTGAGGTGATTAGTTGCAATATATATGAGTGATGCAATTGAGAGACCCTAACCTTTAAATAAGGGCAGCGAAGTATAGCTAAGTCACAAGAGTAGCAAGAGCATAAACAAGTGTACCAAAAGGGTATGTAATCAGAAGAGGTTAAGAGAAACCCCTTAGAAAGAGGTCTTAGTACCTGATTATAGAGAGTTCGGTAGCCATGAGATAAATGTCTCCCAAGTGTTAGCGTAAAAGAGGATGTAGACCAGTTTAGAGATGTAGAATAGGTCCATAACTTTCAAGTGTTAGCTTTAGACCTAAGGGGGAGATGATACGATGAGAAATCAAGTCAAGTGTTTGAGAGTATGATAGTAATGAGTTCCAAAGAGTTTGGGGGATATATATTTTTAGAGGTCCTTTTAGTAATGCAATTGTAGAGTACTAAGATTGAATGTAGTGGTAGAGAGTAGTAATTATGGGATGAGATTTCCTATAGAGAGGTATAGAATCTGAACTTAAGTATTTGGGTTAAGCTTAAATATAGTAAGAGCAGAACATTATACGCAGACCTTAGTAAGAGAAACACACTCCATACCCTGTCCAGTCATCATTCGAGGACGAATGATCGAAAGGGGGAGATATTGTAACACCCCAGAAATTTATTTGAGCTAAGACTCAAACCGTCCTTCGTAGTGAGTGAGATTTTGGCAAGAAATTTAAAATTTCTTGAGTAGTAAGGTCATTAGAGATAACACCTTAAGTTCTAAAGAGAGCAAAAGAGAAAAGCGTTCAAGTCATTCCTAAGTTTTCTTCATTTTTGGGTCAACTTCAAATGACCATAACTTTTAGTACAAAAAGAGTTAGGAGCCCCAATATATAAATTAAATCCCTTCTATTCCTCTTTCAAACGCCGCTGAGTTTGCTCAATTCTGATCTCTGAATAAAAATTTATGAGTGATTTACTAACAACGCGCAAACCAGGAAGCAGCTCCGCGACGCGGAGCCAATACAGACTTCAATACCCAATGAAAAATTATTCCGACTCCCGTATCGTTTTAATTAATTGCTTAGGGATATTTTAGTTCTAAAACCCCTTAGAATGTATTCTAAATTTCCCTAGACGTGTAGAAAATCGGTTTTTTTCAAATCAAACCCTCTCATTCACTCCAAAGATTCTACGCTCAAAGAAAATCGAGAAACGCTAAGTCTAAGTTCATCTTTCAATATTTTCCTTCAAGTTCTTCAAGAAGATGATTCCTTCAGGTATGTAAGCTTCCATAGTGTTGGGTTTATTCACACACAGGCCAATCATGTTAAATTTCAATTTTGAATTTGTTCTAAAAGTTGAAGCATTGATGCTCTTGTTATATATTCATGAATTTGCTTTCATTTTTTAATTGAGCTGAGATTAATGAGTTTCTTGAGGAAATCAAATTGATTCTAGAGTTGTGTTTAATTAGATCCTTGAGTACATGTATTGGGTATATAAATCTAAAGAGAAATTAAGCAAAAGAATCGAATTGGGTTTAGAAAACGAGGAAGAAAGAGACGGACAAGGAACAAGTAGCACGTCTCCGTCGTGGACTTGTTCCTTCAGTGAGTAAATTTTCTTTCAGCGTCGCAGACTCCACTGTTACAAAATTTATTTCGAGCAAACATTTTAAATCATCTCCACGTCGCGAGCTTGCTCCCCATACGGTGTTTTTAAACCGTTTCTCATGCTTAACTATCTAAAAACACTCATAAACATCAAGATATATTTTCTAACCACAAATCATAACCTTGAATTCATAATTCACATTCAAGGTAGAGCTAAGAGTTGAGTCTTAAGAGTTCCTTCGAAAATTTTGGGAAAGTCCATTTCAATCATTTTGAAGAGTCTTCAACAATTTCTAGTAATTTGTGTCAAGACTCAAGCAAGTGAGTATGAGAGTGATGAGAAAGTATTCATGAGTCTACTTCATTATCATGAACCATAACTCTTGAATTCATAATTCACATTCAAGAGAGTGTTAATAGTAGAGTTCAAAAAAGCTTTTGAGTTCAATTGTGAGCCCTTTGAGGTAAACTATCGATTTGAACTAAAATTGAGAAAGTAAGTAAGAGAAAGAGAAGAGTGGTATTCATGAGTTTCATATTATTATGTAGACCATCGAGTCAAGTTGTGTCATGCCCATAATTCCGCATGAACTTCATAAGTTGAGCATCTTTCAGAAAAGTAGTATCTTCAAGTTCTAAGTCTTGAGTATTGAGTTCCTTATCCCCTTTGAGATTATGATTCTAATCATGGGACTATTTCATGTTAATCAGGAAGTCTTTGAGTTGAATTGTTCATGCCCATAATTCCATATGAACACTATAAGCCGAGTAGTCTTGAGATGAGAAGTATCTTTGACTCCTTGAGTAAAGTAGTTCATGCTCATAATTCCACATGAGTCCTCTGAGTTGAGCATTCTTGAAGATAGTAGTATCATTGAAGTTCTTGAGTTCTATCCATGGTTATTTAAAACCTTGCATTGAGTTGCTCATGCCCATAATTCGGCATGAACCATATTTTAAGAAGTCTTTACAAATGTTTTAACTTTGTTTTAAAAATAAGAGTTCAAGTTAAGCTAAGAGCAAAGAGTTGAGTTCATTTCTCAAAAGTTATTGGGAAATAAGTATTCCCAAAGAATTTATAAATGTTTTCACATTTAAGAAAAGAGGAAACTGAGATTTCCGAAAAGAGTTTTTGAGAAGGAAAATCGAACATCGATTCCAAGAGAGCTTTTAAGCTAAGTGTTGAGTAATTACCTAAACCTAAAGAAAGAAGGTTATAACACATATGAGCTACAATATATTTTGGGAGTAGTATTGAGCACTAAAATGGGGATACGAGTTCATATTAACTCAAGTCTCCATAAAAACCATGTAGCCAACATGGTTAATAATGGGTCATACTTTTTAGATGATCACATAAGTTAAGCTAGTGGATCCATTAAGTTAAGTAAGGTCCTATACTGATGGCAAGGTATAGGATGGTCCTTGGCAGCATGAGGTAAAGCGTTGTACAA
Source organism: Solanum sitiens (assembly GCA_016801875.1). Classification (NCBI taxonomy): domain Eukaryota; kingdom Viridiplantae; phylum Streptophyta; class Magnoliopsida; order Solanales; family Solanaceae; genus Solanum; species Solanum sitiens. The sequence goes on along the minus strand of JABWTJ010000356.1, from coordinate 981,595 downwards.
TCACTTATGCTCATAGTGGTGGTTGTCGGATAGAGATACTCCCACATAAATTATATTACTTTATTATATAAATAAATTTGAGTATTTTATTTCATTTTCTTAACGAATTAAGTTGTTTTTACAATTTTATAAAGCTTTTCATGTATTGCATCTTTTACCATTGCATTATCCTTGAGTGTCATTAACTGAGTATTTCAAGTTGAATATTTAATCTCTGAGTTGAGTATTTTATCCTTGAGGATTCCTTGAGTTGAGTAGTTTTGAGTATTCTTGACTATTTCTTGAGTTGAGTAAGTTTGAAAAGAGGTAAGTATGTTTCCGTTTTCATCAAGTTCAAGCTTATGTTATGCTTTAGAATTCCCCTTAATGCTCGTACATTCCACGTACTGAGTCATTTGGCCTACATATTCTCATGATGCAGACACAGGTATTTAGGATCATCAACAGGATCTTTGTTGATACATCTGAGAGTTTGAGTTAGCTATGGTGAGCCTCCTTGCTTCCAGAGGATTTTATTTACTTTTCAGTTTAGTCTGGATGTCGTGGGTCTTGTCCCGACTTTCATCATTATCAGTTAAAGGCTTCAGAGATAGTCAGTATAGTTGAGGAGTCTGTATTAATCATTTATTTTATTAAATGTTTTAAAGACTTAAGTTTCCTATTTTATGGCAAATTGAACATATTATATTTTTAGAGTTTTCTTTTGAGTTAAAATTTTGTATTTCAGTTTCATGAATTTTATTCTGTTTTAAGCTTTTGCATGCTTAAGTTATTCTTTCCACTTGTAGTCAACTAGGATGAGGGTTCGCTTAGGGACCAACAATGGTTCTTGAGTGCCGGCCACGTCTAGAGTGTAGACTCGGGTCGTGATATCATCAAAACACAACCAAGGACAATTAGCGAAGCATCACAATAAACTACAAACCCATCAGATCCTTACGATATGTTAAAACTGAGGCTGAAATGAGTCAATCCTTTAACTCTTAGAAACTCTTCTCACAAGCTTCCGATCATTGGGATTTCACCTTATTCTAAGTTAACATAGTAAAGGTGAAGCAATAGAGGAACATCCTCCCACAAATCTTCTATAATAACCGGACAAACCCAAGAAACTCTAAATTTCTTAAGAAACCCAATAAAGGTGAAGCAATAGAGGAATTTCGAGCTCAACAACTTCTCCAGCAGCTTGTCAAGGGAATTATGAGTCTAGTTGCCGGACAGATTTGCAACGAACAGATGCGTTAAATAGTATAAGAAGAAACCATCAGTTATTATGGTCTTTTGTTAATCCAGATTGATATATTCCTAATATGCATAAACTCCTAAGTGTATATAGGTCCATCTAATCTAATGTGCAGTGATTCCTGAGTGTATGCAAATCCTGTTATGTTGTCAAAATTCTAAATAATTCTTAGGTATAGAAGTTGGTGAGTGTTAAATGTAGTGAGAACATTAATTAGTTGTATGTTTCATGTTTAAATTAATTGATTATTGAGAAGGTGAAAATGATTTGTTCCACGCAATGAAAAGGAATTGCGAGTTCTACAAACTCTCCAGCAACCTGTCTAAACAACTTGTCCAAGAAAATTGCATGTGAAGTGGAAAGAGAAACTTGCTGAAGCCAAAGAAAAATTGAAGAAGGATAAAGTTCTTAAAAAGCAAATAGAAAAGAAGGATATGTTATTAAGATTCTCATGATGAACTTTCTTCTTCAATACGTGGACCAGATTCTGATAAATTTGATGATTTATCCACTAGATATAAACCAGATTCTATTTATAGTTTTTACAATCTTGTGGGAATTGCTGATGATATTGGTAAAGATTGTACTTTTTAAGTAATTGATGATGACATGTATGACCCAGAAATAACAACCCCCTTGGAGTAATTGGGCTTGATTGAAGAAGCCAAGGACGTTGATGTTTCAGAAAAGCAATTCAAACGTATTGATAGGGAAGTGTTACTAAGTGACTATCAGTTTCTCAAAATAGTAGACGTTAGCATGAAAAGGGCTTGTAACTAAGGACGAAATGGAACTGGCAAAGAGAAAAAAAAAACTTGTGAGTGATGTGGAAAGAGTGCTACACTGATTTGGAGAGAACAGAGGCACATAACAATCTCAGAGGCACATAGCATTGTTCAATTAACATATACAATCTAAGAAAAAGTTTTGTAAAAATAATTCTATATTCACAGACCATTAATGAACTAGAAGATCTTCATGGTATTCTAATACTTCTACTTTCCTTATCAAAAAAGGATCCAAATACTAACATGGCAATTATTTGGCTTGATTCAATTATAATTCTTATCCTAATAAGCTAGTACTTAGATTGCTGGTCTGTTCACCATCTCCCTAGATTACATTAATGATGTTGTTTATGATACGTTGTCATGAAGCTTCTACGATTACTAGAGTAATAGGAACTATGCATGCCAAACAGAAAACACAACCAGCAACATTTAGCTAACAGTTCAATAACTTATAAACAAGAGGGACTTTAAATCAAGTCTTTAGCAATCAACTCAGATTTCAGAATTCACTCTACCAAGAATTAAAGATATTCTCCTCTAGATCACTTCCTCTAAAAGAACGTGAGTGGATTACACAAACTCCAATTATTAAAGTCATCCGCACGGAGAAGCAGATGAGAAAAACTTGCTGACAGGAAGACTTACTTGTTCACACAGACCTTAACATGATTGAACTGAATTACTTTCTCGGGCTGAATCTTACATGATGACACCGATCCCATTCTTTTTCTTCTCAAGTCAAAACACAGAGAATATATCCACCACAAAGTGATGTCACTATTACTTCAAGGCTTAGTAAGATAGTAATGTTGAAACTATATGTCGTTACAATTTTTTCTCGAGCTTTAGTCAATATAAATGGGCTGCAACTAATTTCTAAAAACAGAGGGGCTACACGTGCAGTTATAATGTTCTTCAAGTACAAAAGTCACTTCAAGATTCAGAGGAAACAACTTAAATGTCAAACGTGAAGGCCAAAATAAAAACCAAACATAATCAAAGCATCTAAAAATTCGATAACTCACATAAAAACATCTAAAATTGTCAAAGTCCAAGGTAGTGATACTGATTTGAGAGTCCAAGGTAGTGATACTACATCATTACCTACAGTTATATCGTGTTTATAGTTGAGAGACATCGAATAAAATTTAATTCCTAAATAGTTATTTGCGACAATTAAATATGATAAATATTGGTGTTGACATTACAATGGATAATTAACCTAAAGATATATAATAAAACGAACTAATTGAACAGTTCACATCTACATAAAATAAGATTGTTATGACTGATGTTTTCAACACATTATAATCACGATTTCAGTATTTAAGAAGAGTATAAATAACAGACAGTTTATGGAGTCAAAACAGAGAGTATATATAATCACTAAACTTGAAAATTTCAAAGAACAGATCTTTACTCATAATCAAAACGGCCAAAGATCACAAACACAGGAAAACATACTTTTACGAATCAATTCACTTGGAAATCACAATTACTGCCTAAAAACTGATTAGTTCGCCATGTATATTTTCTATTTTTCCTTGTTAATGCTTAAATATTAATTAATAAACATGATAGAAAAAAGTACAGACAGAATTCTGAATGACGATCTACAGAGCAACAAAAATTACAGAAAATCATAGAAATAGAGGAGTTGTGGAGCGATCTACATACCTAAAATTTTCTAAAAAGCTTGTCGTTGCTGGAATTCTCTATGTTGCTGGACGCTTTTTTTGTGAGAGAGAGATATGTCGTATATGCGTCCTAATATAACATGTAGGCTGGTGAATCTTTATTTGCCTGGGAGATGTTTTTAGAAATGTTTTCCTTATTTGTGTAGGAGAGCTTTTTAGGTTATTAATGTTTATCTTAAAGTGTAGGAAATCTTTTTTCTCCAGGATTTGGAGAAAAGCGGGAGGGAAAGATTTATGAAAAAGGCGGGAGTTTTGTTTTTAGAAAAAAAAAAAGCTCTTTTGTGGCTATTCTTTAAAACTGCTACTAAAAATATACTTATTGCTGGCCATTATACATTAGTCGTTGATAGTTTGCCCGCGTCAATACATCAGCGGCAATTACCTGATTGCCGCAAAAATTGCCGCTAAAGTTCTTATTTGTAGTAGTGGGGGAAGAGGTGAAGGCTAGTTCTTAACAGCATCAGCCTTCTTGGAATCAACTTGAATACCTTCACCGAAATAATAGCCATGAAAAAGCAAAAAACCTCAACCAAAACTCACATTTACTAAACATAACAAACAATTGATAATCCTTGAGGATTTACAAAATGATCTTTAGGGGATCAACATGTTCATCCTCACTCCGTGAACAAATCTAAATATCACCATAAACACGATCATTAACATATCAAGATATTGCTTGAACACTCAATTTATTAGATACATGAAATCTCTTGGGATATTAGTCAAACAAAAGCACATCACTAAAAACTCATAATGATCGTACTAAATTTTAAAGCCATATTTGAAACGTCACCTCCCTTACCATTAACTAATGATACCCTAATGGAAGGTCAATCTTTGAAAAGAAACTAGCACCTTAGATTTTATCAAAAAATCATTTATCCTTGGAATAAGGTACTTATTATTTATCTCGACCTAGTTCAATTATCAATAATTAATACACATACGAAGTGTGTTATCCTTCTTTTGAACCACAAAATTGTAGCACACTATGGTGAGATACTCGATCAAATGTAAGAAATTAGGCACCGTAATGAAAATGTAAGAAATTCCCTTTCAGACAAAAGAGCAACAAATTTATTAAGAGAGAAGAAGAGTTTTCTATTTTATGTGATGTAGATGTTGCTAGAATTATTTTTAGCCCAGGAAGAATATAACCCATTGTTTGGATATCTAAAGATCTGGCTAAGGATGTATTAGTGAGGTATTCAAAGTTTCCTTTGGAAACAAGAATTAAAAATTTAATGAAACATGAAATGTAGCTTTCCAACAAAGTGAATGAGAAAGAAGAAAAAAGAAAAAACTAGGAAAATAGAAAAACTAAATGAGGAGAAGGAAATGGAAATCCTCTTCAATCAACTTGTGGAAGGAAAAAATATCACTGAACTTACTGCTAGAGAAATTCAAGGTTTATTAAATTTGTCTAATACTAAGATAGCTAAACTTCATGAGAAAACGAAAAAAATCAATCAACAACATTAGTCTTCTCAAGCTCAAAATTCTCTCTCAAACTTCAAGTTCACAATTGAAAATGTTACCCCATTACCAAATTCAATAGATGATTTGATCAATGACATGTAGTTTGTTGAGGCTATGGCTACAAACAACAGTTATTTCTACTTAGGGGATGGAAACAATATCGAGTCTACACCAATTGAGGTGATGGAATCAGCGGTGGAGATAATGAACAATTCAAGGACCTCGATTGATAGTGTATTGCTTATATTGTTCTATCGTTATTTTTTATGTTGCTTTTACAAATAGTTGTTTTTGAATTATTTCATTTTCAAATCCATTTTGTGATATTGTATTTTCATTTCAGTTATTTATGAAGGTTCTATTTTTGTTGGAAAAGTGAATATTTGCTTTTAGCAATATGTTTGTATTTGATATAGGATGCATTTCATCTGAATGCTTATGCCTCAAAATTCTTACTCCACATTTAAAATGTCTATGAATCACCCTTTAAAAAGATCTAGATATTTATCAACTACCGAATTATTCAGATTCAAAAGATCACAATTCTTCGTATTCTTTAACTATTTTCTATTCTCCCCCCTTTTCTCTTCTTCTCTAAACCTTCTATATCCTTATTTTTGTTCTCCTTAACATCCTCTATCACTCCATATCTTGAAAATAATTTTGGGTTTGAAGTCATTGGTAAGCGTTGTGAAATCTAAATTGTTATATCAGAGTTTTATCCAAGATGATAAGATTTTTATTGAGATAGAAGATTAAATTACTTAAATGAGTTTTAACGGTTATTTATCGAAGGAAATTGTATATGGTTGAAGTTCTGGTGATACATATTGTTTCAAAGAAAATAAAAAGTTGTTAGTAGTCTCACAAAGAAGACTTGACGATCATTCTAGTCTTTAAGTAATTTCAAGCAATTGTTAGTTACTTGTTGAATCTGATACTTTCAATTATGCAATCGGATATTTTGTCACTGGTGTGTAATGTGTAATCAATAAATAATTGATATATTATTATTGTATCTTTAATGCATAATGTATATACACACTTATAATATATTGATTATACAAAGTATATATATTCAACTATAGTTTGAACATAAGTTGTGAATTCATTATAGTCAATGTATTCATAATTTCATCTTTTTGAACTTTTTCCATTTTTAAGTTGTTGGTGGATATGTATAGATTATATTTTAGGATCTTTTTATGGTATAGGATAACTATGGTAGAAAAAGGAGGATTGACAGTAGTGAGAGGTGAAGAGGCTGGGATGCCCTTACTAGATTTCAATAAATCTGATTTATGCTAAAATTTAAAAGATATAGTGGATAATAGGTCGAAAGAATTACTTAAGAAGGTGTCGGATAAAAAATGTCTTTAGGCTAATATTATTTTATAACTATACTATTATAAATACATCGTGGTAACCACCAATAACAAGGTAAAGACTAATGATGTGGATCAAGCAAGCCATCCCTATAACTCCAACGGACAACCTTAATGTTCAAAGACTTCTTGCCAAACATGAGTACTTAGAATAGAATTTGCAAATGGAAGGTGTAAAATGAGAAAGGGAAGCGCCTACAATCATCCATATTATTAGGATAGAATGAAAGGGAAACATATTTACTTATTTGTATTATCGATCTATCCTAAATTAAAATGATATCATGATCTAATATCATGTCATGATGACGGATATCATAAACCCCCACAAGGCAAGCAAAAATTCAAACTACCAACAATAAGTTAATTAATAACTTAAAGTAAGACTACGCAAAAACAAAATAGACAACGAGTGGCGCCTGTAGCATACATATGTATATAGAGATGTAAAATATACGAAAAGGCAAGAAAGTTATAAATAAATAAAACTTGACATAAGAACCAAACCTTGGACCTAGTGTCAATGGTACAAGAGAATCTAAGTATAGAAAGGATGATACACATTGGTTATGTCTAATAAAAATACAACAGAGGGAAAGTAGTAAATCTTTTGATGCCAAAAGCTCACCACGATTCAAAAATGATGGCCTTGGAAGGTTTGCAATTAGCGTGGCTGGCTCATACTAGGATATGCATCAAAAATAATGTTGAAGTAAAGTATGAGTACCAAATCCGAGATACTCAGTAGGCATCATAGGCCGACCTAGATAAGATAGAAATTGTATAAATAATATAGAAACAGTGTTAACATTATGGTTTCACATCTAACAAGAAACATATCAGCCATTACTGACAAGAAGATCATCAAATAATGAGCATAAAACATCCAAAACAAGTAAATCACATTCACACACATAATGCAAGATGATGTAATGCACGTGCTGGCAATGCATAAAAGTAGATTCTCCACAAAATCCCTCGAGCCGCTCAGAATGAGTCTTTAGACTTGACAACTGGTTAAATGCACAAAATATAACATGAGATAGTTCCTCAAGCCACATAGAATACTTCCACAAGTTGATCAGTAAAAGGGGTAAACCTGATATAATTCTTTAGGATGCCCAAAAGGCTTCCTCGAGATGATTAGTATAGTAGTAAAACAGCCCATCCTTCAATCAATAACATATAATTTCGTTTGTTTAAAACAAACTTCCTTTTTGTCCAAAACTCGAATTAACATTTTCCCTTAAAATATTCAATCCTCAAAGGTAAAATAGTCAATTTTAAAGTAAACATCTCTTTGGCAAAAATGCACTAGAAAATGGTGTAAATCCTTTTAATATCAAATCTTCTCCAATAAGATGTTAGAAAGACAGAGAAGAAGTCCATGACATCTCATCACAATTATAAAGGACATACAAAATGATTGATGTTGAACCGCATTGTAACATGCATATATAGAAGGTAACATATGACTGAAATCCTGATAAATTTAGCATTGAACACAAAAAAAAAATCAACTCCATTTAGAAACTGTCAGTAATAAAAAGGAGATTACTAAATTCGGATGAGATACAATACACAAACTTGAAGATAAAAATCAAGAGAATAATATGATGGAAATTAAACTATATGTTTTTTGGATCACTTGAATACATATAAACAATTTCTCCAAAAAAATATACCTATAGTATAGTAAAATTCAGATATATCATCATGTAATAGAAAACAAGGGCATTATTATATTTAAATGCTTGATTTTATTATAGTTATAACTTTCTTATTCTAGTAAAGGAAAATGCACAAGTACCCCCAAACCTATACTCGAAATCTCAGAGACATACTTGTACTTTACTATGGTATCATTACCCCCTCGTGCTTATTTTATAAATAATTTTCTACCCCTTTATGGCCTACGTGGCACTATAATTGAAAAAATTGTCAACACGCGCCACGTAAGCCGAAAAGGGGTAGAAAATTATTTATAAAATAAATTCAGGGGATAATAGGACCTTAGTATAGTATAAATGTGTCTCTGAGATTTCGGACATAGATTGAGGGGGTACACGCTTTTTCCCTTCTAGTAAAGACAATTCCCTTCTTGTTTATTATTTTAAAATTACTTTAACTAATAAATAAGTAGAATTTCCTTTTTTTATTTCATTTTATCAATTAAAATAGAATACCTACAAACACCTTTTTAACAGATAATATAGATCATATCTATGTAAGATCATAGTAATCCCGCCATTAATTTCATTTCCATAAGAACAAAAAAATATATTCTAGTATACTAAAAACATTTGTATTTCTTTATCTTTTTTTTTTCACCTAAAGTAAGGTAACCATTTGCTATTAAAAAAAATTATTAGGATAAAATTGTGTCTAAAAGAAGTACAATAATATACTTATTTGAAAAGGGACATTTTTGACCCTATGTAGTAGCAAAGACAATTGTGAACCAAATTGTTCACGGCGAAGACATTTAAGATTGAATTATTAAGAGCATTTTTGTTCAATTTCACATAATTTAAGGGCATTTCTTCATCCTTTTCCTTTAATAATATAAACAATAGATTTGTTCTCTTGATATATTAATTAATTATATATAAAAAAAGAAATAGACTAAATTGTTATCCAAATTTCTCAGGCTAGGGAAAATACAATCTATATAAAGTTGACGTAAAAGGGCCAAAATTACCCTTGGACAAGTTACCAGTGGCATTAATTGTGGATAAATAGGACAACACTTTAAATACTGATTGTTCATATTGTGTAGTTCCCCCTGTTGAAACTATACAACACTTATTTCTAACTGGTAAACTGGCTGAAATGATTTGAAATTATTTCTCAAATGCTGCTAGTCTACAAAAAAATAGTTTAAAAGTGGAGAAATGCAAATGTAAATAAAAAATAAAAATTGTTATGGCAGTTGTTCCCATAATTATTTTTTGATTTTTATGGAAAAAAAGAAAAATCATTCTTCATGGTAGAAGATGCACCTATGAAAAGGTCATTGTTAATATAAATGACATTATTCATAAGTTCACATGTATTATTTTTCTTTTTTTCAAAAATTTTCCAAAGGATTGGCCTCATATTGTAGGAGTTTTGGAGAATTGGAAGCCAAGCTATAGTCACAAAATAATGAAATGGAGTCCCCCGCCTCCTGGTTGGTACAAATGCAAAAATGGTGGTGCATCAAAGCGTAAACCTGGTCCTAGTTCAACCACTTTCGGTGTAAGAAATAGAGAAAATGCACAAGTACCCCCAACCTATGCCTTAAATCTCAGAGACACACTTATACTATACTAAGGTATACCCCTCAACTTATTTTATAAATAATTTCTTACCCCTTTTTGGCCTACGTGGCACTATCTTGTGGGACTATCTTGTGGGTCCAACGTGTGTTGACATTATTTTTCAAGCTAGTGCCATGTAGGTCGAAAAAGAGTAGAAAATTATTTATAAAATAAGTTTTGGGGGGTAATAGAATATTAGTATAGTATAAGTGTGACTTTGAGATTTCGGGCATAGTTTGTTTTGGGGGGGGGAGGGGGAGGGGGGTACTTATGCATTATAGGGGTATAAAGGTAAAGGGACTGCCAGAGTCTACTAACTTACTAGTTGAAGTTGTTGCAATAAAAGAAGGCATTGATTCCGCATTGAATGAAATTAGATCCCTATAAGAGGAGAAATTGATTCTCTCACTATGCAAAATGTTTTGGAGGAAAAGTGGAAAGTTCCTTGGAGTGTTGTTTTGGAGGTAGAGGCAGTAAAGAGAATGAGGAAGAAGTCCCTATTCAGATAAAACACACTCTAAGAGAAGACAGTTCTGTATCATCTCACAAATTTGAATAAGCTAAGAAACTAAAAATATTTGTTTGGAAAGAAAGGAGAAATCTGGAAAAAAAATAAGTTTAAGAAGTTGGGTCATTTTCAAATGGTCAAAACTTCTAGCTCAGGATGATTTAGAGGTAGTTCTTGATATGGATGAAAATCCCTTGGAGAGATCTTTCCAACGTCGCCGAGTTTGCACATTTTCGATATGGTATGAGGAAGATATGCCTATCGGAAGTTGGGTTGTTGGATTCAGAAAGGTCTCAATCCGGATTTAAGGATGGGCAAACTAGTCTTTTCACCCATTTATTTCCTATTTATATTTAGGTATTTATTTGGCGTAAAAACCAGTTTTAGTTCAGATTAGAAAATTAACTTTACGCTTAGGTCTTGGAGAAAAGAGAAGAGAAAAAGGAAAAGGGAGAAAGATCAAGGATTCGCCAAGAACACCAAAAAATTTCGAGTGGAATTTGTCGGGGGTGATCCCTATCAAGGTATGTGAGATCTTTCGTGTTGGGTTAATTCATCCACACACCAAAACTTGTTTTAATTCAGTGGTTTTAGAATTGTTTACATGTGAGAAGTAAATTCTTGATGAATCTTGTTGAATCCCCATTGATTGAGTTATTTAAATGCCCATCGATGTTGATTCTTACTTTCCAAGTTTTCTTTCAATTTAGATCTACTCGGTATTCAAGGTATTAGTGATTCTAAGAGTTTGGGAAAAGAATTATGGAGGTTTAGGGGATTTAGCATTGAAAACGAAGAGATAAGTTCGTCAGCCACACCTGGGAAGCACCAGGCGCAGCGCGCCCCATCTGCGCTAGGGGCCTGGGGCGGCGCACCTGCAGTGCGCCAGAAATGTGCCTCAGACAAAATGGTCTGGCGCGGCGTGCCCCGAACGCGCCCGAATCGGATTTTTCACCCAGTTTTCGTAGTTTAGCCTTTTTAAGTCTTTCTAAGGTACATTGACACCTTCCAATGATTCTAATTACTTCAAATGATTTCTAAACACCTAAAAATCACCAAAGAACACGAATAATAACCTTCAATCCATAATCCAATTCAAGAAAAGTAAAGATCAAAGTCAAGGAAGTTAAGAGTCAAGTCTAAAGTTAAGAAGCTAGTCCAAAGCAAAGTTCTTAAAGGTTTTCAAGAGTCTTTATTAAGCGTTTTAACTTTGTTTTAAGGCTCAAGTTTCAAGTTAAAATAAAGAGTAAAAAGTTGAAGTCTTTCCTTCAAGAAATATAACGGAACTAAGTATTCCCTAAGAGGTGATTTAAAACCAAAAGTTTCAAATTAAGCAAAGAGTAAAGAGTTGAGTTCGTTTCTCAAAAGTTATAAGGGAACTAAGTATTACCTAAAAGTTCATAAATGTTTTCACATTTAAGTTAAGTTAAACTAAGATATCCCAAAAGAGTTTTGAACAAGAAAAGGGAACATTGATTCCAAGAGAGCTTTTTTAAAGCTAAGTGTTGAGCAATTATCTCGATCCAAAGAAAGGAAGTTATTTTTAAAAGCATGAGCTAAAGTATATTTTGGGAGTACTATTGAGCACCGATGTGGGGATGAGAGTTCATATTAACTGAAGTCTCCATGAAAACCATGTAGCCATCATGGGTATTAACGGGTCATATTTTTTAGATGATCACGTAAGTTAAGCTAGTGGATCCACTAAGTTAAGGAGTTCCATGTGACGGCAAAGTATAAGACAGTTCTGGTAGCGTGGCAAGATGCAGTATCACCACTTAGGCTCATAGTGGTGGTTGTCGGTTAGAGAATCTCCCACAGAAACTATATTATTTCAAATATAAGTAAAGTTGAGTTTGTAATTGCATTTTCTTTAATGAATTAAGTGTTTACATTGTTTTTACAAGCTTTCATATGTATTACATATGTCTACCTCTTTATATTAAGTTAAGTTACTCATGAGTTGAGCAGATCCAATGTAAGTGTTTCTCCTTACTCTTTTCAATCTTAAGTTTTGATAGCATTCCAACTCGCATACTGGTACATTCAATGTATAGATGCCAGTTGGCCTGCAACGTATCATGATGCAGACGCGGGTAACCAGAATCAGCATCATCCAGCGCCTCGTTGATCCAGTAGAGAACTTAGAGTCAGTGGTGAGCCTCCTATCATATTGGAGGACACATGTTTACTATTTTCAGTTTTCTTTATAGTATCTTGTGGGGTCTGTCCCAACATCCATCTTAGTATTATAGAGGCTTCATAGACATATAGTCAGTCAGACAGTTTAGTTCTGAGTCTCTCTTTATTTGCATTTCAGATATTCCATTGTGAGACTTAAGGGTCATTTTGGCCAAGATATTTATTTTAAGTAATTCTTTTGAGAATGTTTCTTACTTTATGTGGAGTTAAGTCTTTCACTGAGTTAAGTAAGTCAGGCCAAGGGTTCGCTCAAGGCCAACAATGGTCATTGGGTGCCGGTCACGTCCAATGTGTAGGCTCGGAGCGTGACAAATTCTCTAGTTGATTTTTTTTTGCTAACTGAGCTGTTAATTTTGTAGGTACTTTTATGATGGAAAATTTTCAAGATATGCTTGTTGCAACAAAGAAACCTTGAATATGGATAATATGGATACGCCTCATTTGAGGCTTAATCAACTTAAAAACAAACAACTTCTGAATTGGAGTAATAAATCACTTTCTTTGCTTTGGTTTAAAGCATGAGAATGTATTTTACCTAATGCTTTGTCTGAGTGATTTCAAATAGTTTTTGTACTGTGACACCTGGTGAGAGTTTAAGGTGTACAATGGGAAGAGACTAACAACATAAATGTTTAGGTGAAGGTATCATGTAATGTTTACATGGGCAAGTCTTTAATTTTCTTATTCAATAGTATCTATTGACATCTAGTCTTTGATTTTTTTACTAAGCATTGAGCATATTTCTCTCATTGATGTGCGGTATTAATCTCTATGAGGTTCAAACTATCATGGTAAAAGAAGGTGAAAGTTAAGTGAGTTTTTAAGGATCAAATGTTGATTAATTATCATGATAAACTAGTAGGTTAACTTTAAATTAATCCTTAGAAGTCTGCATCCTAATTTCCTATCGGAGATGAACAATAGGGACAAATTAAAGGTTAATATCTACTAACTTACTAGAAGATGCTCTTGATCTGAATGACTCACAGAGTTAGTTCTATAATTTCTACCAGAGCTACTGATTTTAGAAAACAAATTAAAGATTGCCGTCTATAGGCAAAGGGACGAAAGCCGACGAATGCATATGCTACAGTAAGCAAAAAAGTAGGTTAAGAGTATGAAGTCACTTAGTCGTATACTATACAAAGGGAAAGGAGTCAGTACGGAGTCACATCAACTATGAATATAGACTAGGCTATAAGGAACATAGTCTTAAGCTATGGACCGAGACTACACTAAGGAACAAGGAAGCTTGACTGAGAAAAGAAGTCAAGGAACGAAGCAACTTCTCTAATAGCCCTGAGGGGAGGTTTATAGTAAAGATGTACGCTAATGAATATTATTAGTAAGACAGACGTATAAAGTGCATATGTACTATAACTTCAAAAGAAAATAGATCATTATTCGAGTGTTCTGGTTGTGCCACCGTCTGGTCTACTATCATCTTTTCACCACCAGTAGACTACTTTGGCCCACCAAATGGCACAACCACAGTAGCTGGCTTGGTTTCCTCTGCAAAAGAAGATATGGATCCAGCTACCACTGAAAGACTTTCTCAAATTAATCAAAGAATTCTAAATGTTGAAAACGGAAGGCGCAAACGTCAGCAAATGCTTCATGCTTTTTTAAAGCATGTGCTTGCTGTTTTTTTGGAGCTGGTGGAACAACGGATTCAACAGCTCCTTAACCAAATTAAAATCCTGCAAGAAGAGGGGAGGACCCTTTCCGGAACTGACATTGGATATCAAACAGAAGCGTACCTATTGTGTCTTCGATTCAGAGATCTAAGAGACACATATCGTCAATGGTGGAAGGTGATAGTCACAACAAAGTGGAAAATCGAAGCATAAAAAGAGCTTTCCAATAGTTCAATTGTAAATATGCATCTAATAAACTTGCTTAAAAAGGTTGAGGCGAAGAGATGAAGAATTCGAGCCAATGAAGAAAATAATAAAAGCTTAGCTCGAAGTTTGATCGGGGAAACCTTCATTGGAGCATAGTTGAAGCCTGCCTTGTTGATGTTTTCAGAAAGCTTTTCATTTTGTCTCTTCATTTTCCTTTGTTTTTTATTTTGCCACCTTTTGTATTTGGTCTTTCCTTTCTTGAAATGGGTCATTTGGCTCATTTCCTATTTGTATAATTTTTTGGGAAAATTAGCAATTAAGTCATAATACCTAATATATTTAGTCAAAATAACAATATTTTAAAATATTTATTTAAAATATCACCATGAAAGTATTTTAACAAATAAAGTGTATCATAATATAATTCATTTACCTTCCTTTTATTTCTCAAATTAGACCCACTTTTTGACTAAAAATAATAGACTCCATTACCCACTTTTCACTCTCTAAATATTTTTACCCAAATTCTGTCATTTTTCTTTTCTCTCTAAAGATTTCTTTCATTATTCCATATCCTCAAGTAACTCAAACCTTATTTTTTTCTTAAAATCAAAATCCTCCATTTTTCTAAGAAATCTTAGAAATCATTCAAAAGATTTTCAACCTTTGTCGAAGTATTGATATACAAAAGTATTTTATATGTTTTGTATGTTGGATATGGACCTGTAAGAAGTATCGGGTGAAGAAGTGTTAGTTTTGAAGTGTCAATATTAGGATAAATCGCTCAAAAGTATTGAATTGGGTCTGGAAGATGTGTCAGGTGAAGAAGTGTCATTTTCGAATGTCAATATTTGAAAAATTGTATTGAAGATCATGGTGATGAAAAACAACTTTATGGCATGTTGCATTTTGTATCGAAACTATCAAATTGGATTCTTTACTGTTTTTATTGTTTGTTGCATTTTGTATTCATTACGGAATTCTTGTGTATCTTGCTAAAATTTGAGTTTTTTGAGATTCATTTCAAATTGTGTATATGTTTAATTTTGTATTAGATAAAATAGTTTTACAAAATTTTGTATGCTATTCTAATTTAGGTTTCATACAATTTTTTTTTGTTGTATATAGGAAAAATGCACAAGTACCCCCTCAACCTATGCCCGAAATCCCAAAGACACACTTATACTATACTAAGTTATACTATACTAAGGTCCTATTACCCCCCCTGAACTTATTTTATAAGTAATTTTCTATCCTTTTTTGGCCTACGTGGCACTAGCTTGAAAAAAAAGTCAACCAACATTGGGCCCACAAGATAGTGCCACGTAGGCCGAAAAGGGGTAGAAAATTATTAATAAAATAAGTTCAGGGGGGTAATAGGACCTTAGTATAATATAAGTGTGTCTCTGAGATTTCGGGCATAGGTTGAGGGGGTACTTGTGCATTATCCCTTGTATATATTCTAACTATATGCCAACAAGAGTTGTATTTTTTCATATTTTTTGTGCTCATTTTGTATGCCAACAAGTGTTGTATTTTTTTTTTTTGTATTAATTCTAAGTGTATGCCAACAAGTTTTAGATTTTTTGTGCTCACTTTGTATTTCAATATCATTTTGTATTTCAATCTCACATTGTATGCCAACAATTTTTTTTATTTTTTATTTTGTATTAATTCTAAATGTATGCTAACAAGTTTTAGATTTTTTGTGATCACTTTGTATTCAATCTCACTTTGTATGCCAACAAATTTTGTATTTTCTTATTTTGTTTTCATTCTAAAATCTTCTTCACTGCCAACAAAAATCTTAAATCAATAGACTTCAATTCGACACAGATTGAATATTTGCAATGAAGAGATAAAAATTAATATTGAAAATTTGAGGTTTAAGGGAGAGAGAAGTAATGTAATTATGGAACCAAACACGTATAATAGGAAAGGAATTTTATAAATTTTAATCCCAAAAATAAAAGATGAAAAGAGTAGTAGTGAAGAAAAATAAATCTAGGCCGACTTAAAGTTATACCAAAATTATAATTAGTAATATGGTAATTTTTGTTGGTTTAAATTTAAAAATTACCTCATTTAAAATATTATTTTCTTTAATTTTGTCCATTCTGTAAATAACTAACTAACTGTATCTTTTTCAAATTAAGCAAATGATAAAAATACATAAATCAACAATATAACAAACTAAAATATTGACATCTTTAATAAATATTAAAAGTTCTGCCAGGAGGCCCCATTAAATGTTAAAATATTGTTGTTTTGAAAATTTTACCTAATCTTTTAGCTATTGAATTAATGAGCTACGTACCTATTTCAATTTTAAAAAAGAGTATAGAAAAAGGTCTAAAAATACCCTTCATCCACCTTTTGACTCACTAATAACTTTATGACTAACAACCAAAGTTTCTATTTTTTTAAAGAAAATTATATATTATGTGTCATTTTCTTATTGGATAAAATAAAATTTTTACATTCGTTAAATTTTTCTCATAATTTGTCCAAATAAAAAGAAAAATTACCTCTTCAAAGACCCCAATTATTTTTTAATTTAAATTTTTAATATGTTTTGTATTTGCTCTAGATTATTTTTTTTTGTTGTTGTTTTGGATAGCTAATATACTATAGAAATATTAATAATTCCACAATTATAGCAACGTATTATGTTATTCGTAAATCCTAAGCAATATCTATCTTTCTTCTTTGAAATAAATATATAAATTGATAAGTTAATTTTTTTGCAATTCCGTGATAACTACTTTTCTAAGAAAAAGTTCCACTAACAATTTTACTTAAAAAACTAACTCATTAAAAAAAGAACGATGGATGGTCATAGGCGTAGGGAAAAGTAAAGTAGGAAAATAGAGTAAAAAATGTGCAAAGTATTTATGAATAAGATAATATATTTTAAGATTACGACATTATTAATTTATTCATCAAATATAATATTTAGATCTTGATTTAATTAATTAAATCTTAACAATTATTTTTTTCTTATGTCACGAGTCTTCGATCCAAGTAAAAATTTGAGAAAATGGAGAGGGGCTGTAAAAATAAATAAATAATAAAAAGCTACAATAAATACAAAAAAACTATAATATTATTTTATAAAAATAATTGGGATCTTGAAGGGGTATATTGCTTTGGTTTAGATAAATAATGCGAAATAATATAGTTGAACTGGATTCTTTATATTATCCAATAGGAGAATCAGATATAATAAATATTTTTTAGAAATAAAAAAGGCCAAATACATAAACAAATTCCTGAATTCGTTGGGTTTTTCCCCTCAGGTACATCAACTATGTTATTTTCCTATTGAATCATTGAACCACCCATAATTTGTTCCTTTCAAATAAACACCGTTGACTGATGTGAAATCAGATTTTGTGAGGGGTATTGATAGACATACATATGTTATTCCTGAACTCATTCACCCAATTGATAGTGAAAATGTTCGAGAATAATTGTGTTTTACTTCAAGTCATTTGAACACATTAGAAAACAAATGAGATTCACACAGTTTTTCTTCATTCCTTCAATCAAAATCATTATAATACGAACACAATTGAAGGCATTTACAATAGAAAAGCCGATCAAAATCAACCAACAATGTTTAAAGGAACAAATTATGAGTGATTCAATGATTTAATAGGAAAATGACGTAGTTGAGGTACCTCATGGAAAAACCCAACAAGTTTAGGGATCTTTTTATGAGTTCGGTCAATAAAAAATAAAGAGAGGATTGTTAGTTTGAAGGATATAAGTGAACCAAAAAGGTGAATGATAGGATATTTTTAGACCAAAAGATAGATGGAAGTAGGGGTGTGCATCGGTCGGTTCGGTTCGGTTTTATGTATTATCGGTTCAGTTTATCGGTTTTCGGTTTTTAAATAAGCTAACCCGATAACAAACCAATAAGATATTCTTTATCGCTTTTCGGTTTATCGGTTTTTGATTGTTATCGGTTCGGTTTTTGGTTTACCCAATAAGAAAATATCCGTAAAATATAATATGACTTCTTACTTATCTAAATATAGTACGAAGGTTATAATTACATGTCACCGCCAAAACATAGTATGAGATTTTTTATGTTAATCAAATTACGGCCCTTTACAAACTTGCAAATGCTACAACCTACATTACAAACTAAAACTAAAATCAAATAGTCCAACAAGACTAAAACTAAAACTAAAACTAAAATCAAAAGCTACAATTGTGAACCCTTACATTAGTTTTTAGGTTTTTAGTAAACAATAAAACTAGTAAAGCGGCCTAGTGTAAAGTAGATAGAGTACTAATAATTTAATATAATTATAGTTCTAGTTATATATTAAATTATTTATTTTAATTATTAGGGAGGGTAAAATAGTAAATTATTACCATCTTATTGGGTTATCGGTTTAACCAATAACCCAATAGTAAAATCCGATACTGAACCAATAACCCAATAACTTTTTTCTATAAACCCATTAAAAATCCAATAACCCAATTACCCAATAACCACAACCCAATAACAATTTTTTCGGTTCGGTTTATCGGTCGGTTCGATTTTTGCACACCCCTAGATGGAAGACATTTTAAAATTTTTTTCCTATAGTATAAGGATATTTTTGCCTTTTTTCTATAAAGTTAATCATCATTGATCACTCAAAATCAGATACATCTTCCTTTTTCCACAAAGAGTTAATTATATTTCTCGTATTTTCAAATATAATTTGGATATCTAATTATTCTATCATTAGTTCTATTATGAATAACACAAAAATATATGTCTACAAGTCCTATAAATGAGAAAATCTTGTACACAATTTCAACATGTTCAAACAACTCCATAAAACAACATTTAAGAATAGTCCATATTTAGTTGGCAAATAAACTTTGCAATGAGAATAACATATACGTTTAGCTAAAATATATAGGTTATATAAAAAATAATAAAATATGTGTTTCAAATGACCTACTTTAACCTTCTAATTTGCTGATTGAGTAGTACTAAGATAACAAAAAAAAAAAATTATTTGATCTTTTCACACAGAAAAAAACATATCTTTTAGCTAGTCAAACCTATTAAAAATTGAAAACTATTATTTTATTGATAACTTAGAAAGAAAACGATCTCTTTCGTTTTCTACAAGTAGAAGTAATTGTTAAGTTCTATGACCATGAACTCAACATGATTAGTTAAATTATATCATCCAACGTTAAAAGTGAAGTCCTTCCCTTCTAATTCAAAGTCAACAAAATTGTTCCTATAGCTGACCAACACTCACCCGGATCACATATAGACACACATCAAATTCATATAAATATTTATTCTCTCTCAATATAATTTTCAAATATTATTTAAATCATGACCTCTTTCATTAAATTTATTACAAGATAAAGTAAATTTTACCATATTTGCAACCTATAGAACATGCTATGAACCTATTTACCATCATCAATATTTATTTGGGAAACAAACTTTGCTAAGAGGAGAAAGTGGAAATCTAAATTGAGCTGGGACTGTAAAACCCTCTCTCCCAATAAAAAAAGAGAGAAATAGACATAAGAGGTCTTTTACGGTCCGGCCATTTTTCGCCGATATAATCTATACTGACGAATTGAGAATCGAAACCCTAAGAAGCCAATTCGTTTTCAGGTCCGGTTCTTCTACCTTTGCGAAGTAATTTCTTTTATCATTGCTGTATAATTTATTGTTAACTTGGTGATTTTGTATTGATTCGATTCAGTTAGGGTTCTGCATTGAAAATGTTAAAGTCGTTAGTAATTGATTTTTGTTTTGATTGAATTATTCATTTTACCATTTTATACTTGCTGCTTGTGGGGAAGTGGTTGTAGGGTTTCTTTCACTACTTATCAAATGAGGGATTCAATTTTTTTTTGCTGAGTTTGTGCATTTGGCTAATATGGTAATTGACCTGTATTGTCAATGGTGGCAGTTCTGGATGGATTTGTATGTCATGACTTAATCTGGTTTTGTGGTTTGTCTAGGTTCCTACTGTTATGCTGCTATTGGCAGCAAATTATTTCCTTGCCTATTGTTTGGACGTTTCGATAGTAACAGAAAGGGTGACTATTCTTATCCCCATTTGTTTTAGTTTGAGTGACTTTAATACTGTTTTTTTTTTTGAAAAATGATTCGGTAACTTATAGCTCTGGTTGATAGAATTACCTCAACTTATTCAGTCAACTACATCTTGATCCCAATTAGTTAGGGTTGGATATATGAATCCTATATATCCAACATTTAGGGAGTAGAAAATGAATTGATTATCCACAACGAGAAACCAAAAATTGTCTAGTTTCTTCACGTTTTCAGTTTCGCCATCTTAGGAAAAATTGTTTTAGAAGGAAAATAAGAGAGTCCTAAGGTAGCAAAACATTAGGACATAAACAATTCGAAATACCTCGACTTTTTTAGAACAGGTCATCAAAAAGCTTATTGATTGGATTCATCCCATTTCATTTATTTGGGCGAGAGGGAGGCTGTGAGTCTCCTGGGCTACGGGGTGGCCAAATAAGGCTTAGCTGATCGTATCCACTTTCCTATTTCTTTCTGTTTTATGTCGCAATACGTGAGCAAAAACCTTCTGTGTGTGGCTTTCAACAGCATAAGCCACCTCCCAAGCGGTTTCGACTATTGCTATCCTTTTACCTATCTAAAAGGAAATATAGAGATTGTTGATATCCTTTAGTGGCTTCCGTTCAAGCTTCGTTGTTCAATTTCTTGAATGAAGGTGATATCTTGTTATGATTAGCGAAGTTCTTTCCAACTCTGTATGTTTTCATTTGTTAATAATTACCATTTGATTGGAGACATCATTGCAGTTAGAGAGGACGACTATAGGTTCAAATCTTACGTTTGGTCCTTTCTTTGCATCTTGTTTTGCTATCTCCGATTAGATAGTATCTGTCCACTTCCCAATAGGATTGGGCTCCTCATCCCCAACTTGTATTCCTGATTTAAATGCTTCAAATGTATATACAGTGCAATTAAAAGTTATCGCTTCATCATTTAAAGCGATGCAAAACAATGGATGATCACTTCATGGGCGAAGCCATGCACTTAAGAAAAAGTATCCTCTTCACATGATGATGTTGTCACGACCCATTTTCTAAACAAGCCGTGTTTGGCACCCGATGCTTCACTGAGCAAACCAACTTGACTACTGTAGCATGTACATTAATATCACACACCGCACGTAGATTTGAAATTAATAACTACACTTTTGGATCAAAACTATATTCCAATTTTTTTTAAATACTCCAAATATACATAAAAATCTGTTAACCACGTAGATTTAAAATAAATAACTACACTTTTGGATCAAAACTCTATTCCTATTATCCTTAAATGATCCAAGTATTTATTTAAATCTATAAACTAGAAAGTATTGAAAATAATGCTAAGTAATGTGAAAAACCATAACCCAACTAAAAATACGTCTATGGAGCCTCTAATGCAATACCAAGGGAATGCACATGACATAGCCTCGCTAATCCGCAAACAAGTACTGGATAAAAAAATAATGAATAAAAATGTTTAACTGAAAGAGAAGAAACTCTATAGTCAATAGTGGAGCTCACCAAATCAACTTTTGGAATAAATTAACCTAACTTGTAGTCCCTCATCTGTGAAACCACTAGCAATACTCAGCGACTCTTTAACATTCTCCTCATTTAAGTCAGAATGAGACCTTGAATAAAACATATGAGTAATGAAGTAATAAGAGAGGAAACAAGTCAACTGTGATTGGTCCAAAGGGCGGGTCACAAATGGATTTCTCAGTTACCAAAAAAAAAAAAAAGGAAACAAGTCTAATTCATCCTAAAGTATCTTATAAGAGTGAACTAGGAAAACAATCACTAAAACTTATTAGCTTAGTTCATTGATTCACTCTTTTAACGTTCTTTAAGTTGTTTCAATCGACTGAACTTTTCTTATGCCCAACTGTGGCAATTAGTAACCCTTTACAACCACCATTTATGTTGTCTTATTATGGAAAGGTTTGTAACCCTTTATACGATTACTCTTAACCCTTTGTACGATTACCATTTATGTTATGCCTCTTTATGGAAAAACTAGTAACCCTTTGTACGGTTACTCATAACCCTTTATATGGTTACTATTTATCGAAGTCATAGCATAAGAGGGTACTTTATGGCTTTCATCACTATGAACAAAGTTGCTTGGACTCTTCACTTTGGGTTCCACGCTCATGTCGACACTATATAGGTGTGGGATCTGTACCCGATCTGGTCAACTATTTTTGGGTACTTTGACCAAATTCGAGGGAGAAATTCTGGACAGATTCAATGATTTCTATTATCAAAATAGTATCTTACCTGTTTCAAAAAAGAAGTTTTCTATTATAAAAACAAAACTAAGGTGAAATTGAAGAAAATGAAATACCTTGTATATATAAATTTTAATTGTCACTCCCTTTCCTTTTATCTCCTTCTAGGATTCTTCTTTTGATCAATATTTCTCCTCAAGTTCTCCGAATAATATTTCATAATTTAGGTTTTTTAACTCTGTTTTTAGATGTTTGAAGT
Organism: Solanum sitiens; assembly: GCA_016801875.1. Lineage (NCBI taxonomy): Eukaryota > Viridiplantae > Streptophyta > Magnoliopsida > Solanales > Solanaceae > Solanum > Solanum sitiens. Next base: position 958,573 of record JABWTJ010000356.1, on the reverse strand, counting down.
ACTTTTGGCTGAATCTCTACACCCATATACATACATGAATCCGAATCCCTGAATCTTAAAATTTAGAACATACTTCATAGAGGATCCGACCTCTAGATCCGCGCTAGTCTCGGACACCCACAACCGAGTCCAAGCAACTTAGACCACGAAAGAGCAACACACAATTTTGGAGGCTTTCTTGGTCATGTTTCTAGGAGAAGTAAGCATTGTTTTGGGGCTGGACAAAGTTAGCATGAAGCACTCATACAAATATGAGACACTACCTCCATATTCATTAGATGGATTAGCACAAGGAGGAAAACATAGAGCACTGGATAGACTCATTCAACGATAAGCAATGTGAGCCTCCTCATTCCAATTAAATTCACACTAACCTTAAGACACATTTAATCAAACACTCTATGAGCATGACTTTGTAAGGAAGGAACTTGAGTAAGAACAAGCCTCTACTCACCTCAAAGATCTTCCTTTCTAGTTAGATAACTTCTACATTCGCTAACAACGATCAACAACTCAATCTACATAAATAATCCGATTCAATTTACAGTAGTACAAGCTCAAAAATCTCATCTTAGGATTCGTTTTCATCAACTTATTCACAATAACTCAGGTGATTCATTTGCAACATTCAAATGTAACCTTACTAATTTAAACAAGGATATAACATACTAGATTACCTTTAATCTTCTTGTTGAGACCCATTGCAGAATAGATACCAATATATCCAAATAATATTCTTTGAGAGATTAAACAATGATTGGGATTTGTTTTTTTCTTGCAGTACCAGGTTAACTGAATCAAATACTAGCCATGTATGATCTAAAACAGAACCTTAGACGTTGTTCCATTTTGGCCTTTATCTTAAGGCACCAAAATTTGGCTAACTCACAAAATTTTCAATATTTTTGCAAGAGAAACCCTATAACTGGAGCTATACAAAAATTTTAACCCGTCCCATCTCATAATCTCAACATCATACAACAATCCAACCATCAATATTTACATAAGCTATTAAAATTTTGCACATTCAAATATCTACAAATAAAGTGAGTATTCAAAAAGTTAAATATTGACGTACCTATTTCCTCAAACAAGTGAGGGTATTTTTCTTCATATCTTCTTCGGCTTCTTATGGTAGCCTTTTCTAATTTATGGTCATCCCACAAGACGTTTACCGACTTAATGTGTGTGTGTATATATATATATATATATATATATATATATCCCACAAGACTTTTATATATTTGGCCATTGAAACGAAGTGGTTGTGTTGATGATTGTCCTTCTTCTAGGTTCAATGGAGCAACCATTCTTTTGTAGGAGTATTTCTCTTTGTGTTAACTAGCTAGAGAACACCTGCTCTGCTCTAATACCAACGGATAGAATGCGTGCGTCCACTATCAGTCAATGGACCAGGTTCTTGATTCAACAAGAACAATAATGAAGAGTAAATAATAATAAGAACACAACACAAGCAATTTACGTGGAAACCTCTTTGCTCAAGGGAGGAAAACCACAACCTGTCAGACATGATTTTCAACTATTTCACTGGTCTTCTTTAAGCAACAGTGAACCACAGTTACAACAATGTGAGAAGAAGTTAATCTCACAACCAAGTAATAACTCTATTACTTGAAGAGCCTAAGCAGATGTCACTCTGCCCACTAAGCTATCACCACTAGACAACTTAGACTTCAACTAAGCAACACGCAGGTTGCCCACTAAACCACCATACTCCGGATGACTTAGACTTACTAAGCAACACACAAAGCTGCCCACTAAATCTGTTAACCTTAACTGATTAAGACTTTTTCATCAAACACAATATCTGAATCCTTTATTGATTAGGAACAAATTTACAGTGTACGTGCAATAGAAATAATCCTAAGACAACTAAGCTTGCAGCTCTATCGGGTCCCTGTTGTTCTTGAGGATGATTCACTTGAGTGTTAGCCTTTGCAAGAGTTCTTGAGAGTTTTCAAGTTGCAAAAACTAAGGTTGTGACTATTGGACATTATCTTTATGAAGAATAGTCACAACCTTCGAGACCATGCCATTGGCCAAGGTTTCTGTCATTTCTGCCTGCCACCACAGTTACAGTTAAAGACTGTGCACCAACCAATTGTACTTTTTCCAGCCTGATAGTTGTGTGTACATTTGCACAAGGGATCAGGTCCCTTTACAAGGTCCTTGGGTTTGTCAAATCATCAAAACTCCAATTAGCAGAATACTTACCTGCATTCAGTTTGTATAAACACCTCCGATGCAAAGTATAATGTGCAATATTTCTTAAGACTGTTCACATTGTAGTTGCATTCGTTTACCTTGGTTTAGATGACTTCTCTATAATTCATGTACATCAAACTACAACATTAAATATCTAAGGTCAACCATCTTTTGTGTGTTCCTTACAATAAGAGTCTGTTCACATTACAACTGCATATTAACAATTCCTTCAGTCATATGAAATGGAGAACAAAACATAATGTTTCACCTTAGCCCCGAATCATATTCTTATTTCCCCCGGGACTTACAATTTGGATCTCTCCCAAAAATAAATTTGAAGTTTTGGAAGCTACCCGAAACTAATTTAACCTGCTCAAACAAAAACACACATACTTCCAGCTACTCCATCCAACAATATGGAAGAATCGTGATGCACCAATATACACAACAGTGCTACTACACATCTCTAGAAACACCAACTTACTATCAAATTACTCAACCATAACATATATAAATAATTCATATAACTTGGAATCTCGATTCAATGAGGATACTTAGTCATGATTTATAAACATCTCAGTTTCCGTACACCCATGTAAGCGCATATTATGTCCCTTTACTTACTGTGTTGTTTACACTTGTAAGCAATTTATTATCAAGCACATCATGCATATTTGGCTTCAAATTTGGACTCTCCCCTATTGTGACTTTATTTGCCACATGAATTGTTTTGTCATATCTAGTCTTATCCTAAAACAGGTCTCATAAATGACTCTTGTCTTCATAAAATACCTAGGACACTTTACCCCAGTGCGATGATGCCAAGTTTTTCACGACCCATTTTCTAAACAAGTTGTGATCGGCATCCGAAGTGATGCCATAACTTGACCGAGCAAACCAACTTGAGTTTTCTTGCATGTACATTAATATCACATACCATACATGCGCTTAAAATAAATATCTGAACTTTTTGATCAAAACTCTATTCCAATAGTTCTTTAATAATCCAAGTATATATTGAAATTTGTAAAATAGAAAGTACGGAAAATAATGCAAAGTAATGTGACAACCATAACCCAACTAAAAACACGTCTATGAAGCCTCTATTGAATACTAAGGGTAATGCGTAGGGCATAGATTTCCGGGCTAATCCCCAAATAAATACAAGATACACGAATAATGAATAAAAATATCTAACTGAAACAGAAGAAACTCTATGGTCAAATCAACATTTAGAATAAAGCAACCTAACTTGTAGTCTGCTCATTTGTGAAACCCGTGTCTACATTGACATAGGTCAATGTAGGTTCCGCAAAGAGAAATCCCCTCTAGCGGTACTTAACGAGTCTCGACATTCTCCTCACTAAAGTCAGAATGAGACCTTGAATAAAAACACGTGGGTAATGAATGGATAAGAGAGGAAACAAGTCACAATTCATCCTAAAGTATCTTATAAGAGTGAAGCAGAAAAACAGTCACTAAAACTTTAGTTTATTAATTCATTCTTTTAACTTTCTTTAAGTTGTTTTAGTGGGGTGAACTTTTTTTATGCTCATCTGTGGAAATTAGTAACCCTTTATATGGCCACCATTTATGTTGTGCCTTATTTTGAGAAGTTATTAACCTTTTATATGATTACTCGTAGCCCATTGTAAGGTTACCATTTATCTAATGCCTCATTATGACAAAATTAGTAACCCTATAAACGGTATGCTCCAAGATTTTTAACTTAATCAAAGTCATAATAGGGTACTTTATGGCTTTCATCACTATGAAAGAGCACCACACATTTCTGGAGGCTTTCTTGGTCATGTTTCTAGGAGAATGAAACACTTTTTTTGGGCTGATAAAGTTGGCACAAAGCACTCATACACAAATAAGAACAACCTTCATATTCATTAGATGAATAAGCACAAGGAGGAAAATATAGAGCACTGGATAGACTTTCAACGATAAGCAATGTGAGGTACTCGTTCCAATTAACTCCTAACTTTATGAAACATTTAATCAAACACTTTCTGAGCACAACTTTGTAAGGAAAGAAAGTAAGAGCAAGTCTGAACTCACCTCAAAGGTCTTCCTTTCTAGTAAGGTAACTTCTACGCTTGCCAACGACAATCAACAACTCAATTTATAAGGAATTCACAATAATTCAGTGACAAATTTTGTAACATTCAACTGCATGAATTTTGAATTTAATCGTACTTATTTACTAAGTTGCTTGGGCTCTTCACTTTTGGTGCTGCACCCGTGTCGACATGACATGGGTATGGATGTGGGATCCGTGTCCGATTTGGTCAACCAATTTTGGGTACTTTGACCAAAATCGATAGGGAAAGCCTGGATAGTTTTAATGATTTTTGTAATAGTTCAGGTGAAATTGAATAAGTTAGAATGCCTGTTATATAGAAATTTCTATGTCACTCATTTTCCTTTAATCTACTTCCATGATTCTCCTCAAGTTCTCCACATAATATCTCATAATGTAGGTTTTGTAATTGTGTTTAGGATCTGCATCAAGAAGATAATAGAAATAAGAGTGAGTACAATCCACACGTACTCGTTAGGTTAGACCGACATAATATAAGCAAATAATCGAACTTAAGAAATAAACTATAAAACGCTTCCACCTGCATAAAGAAAAGTTGTATGAAAAGGAGTCCTATGATACCCATAATGACAAGATTAGAAAATCAAAGGTAAAGTAGTCCAAAAATTACTTCGGAAATTGGAAGGGTAAAATCATATTTTTATTCAAAAACACAATCCACAACCAAAGAGGAAATCTGGTTGAAAAACCCATTAAAATCTATCAAAGAAACGAGCTCCAATTCATGAAAATACCAATTTTCCAACCTAGGGGAAGAACCCCAAAACCCACATTGAAATCAAGATTTTAAAGGTGTTTCAGATGATAAAAGTTGAAGGAAACGATAAGGAGTTGATAGGGGTACTTACCCACAAGAACTTCACCAAGAAAAACCTCCAAGAATTGCCTCTCCTAAGCTCAAGTTGAGTGAAAATGGGAAAAACCCAAATTTAGGTTCCGTTAAGGTAAATATTGGACTTTGCGGTCGCGAGCCACTGATATTTGCTATCGTGAAGAACACGGAGGTTACACATCACAATCGCAAGACCCTTGTTTGCGATTGCGAAGGTTAAGCGATGGGGCTCATCGCAAACGTGAGCCTACGGGTCGAGATTGCAAATACCAAAGAGAAGACACATCACAACGCGACCCTCTGGGCCGCGATCGCGAAGGTCAAAGTGACCTGCACCAGAAACCAGAAAACCAGATGTCCAAACTCAAGATTGATGTCCCCAAATGAACCCTCAAGAATCGTTCGGGGTCCAATAAAAATAAACTAGACATGCTACCCCTCTAAATTCGATATTTTTGACTCAATGGAATTGTTGAATCTATAAGAAAAGGTCAAATGACAGAATTACCCTCCTGAGCCCCTCTTTAGGCTTTTGAAACTGAACTTCTCACCCAAATGCTGAAAACTCAACCCAAGGCCTCAGCTACCTGACCACCCATCTTACTAGCTCAAAATCGACGTTCTGGATGCAATGGAACTGGCGAAATCTGCATCTGACGCTTGGAATTCAAAATATTAACCAAAGTCAACCATACCAATAATACTCAACTTGAAAGGGTCAAAATCACCAACAACTCACTGATCGCATCTGGGACCACACCAACCGTTCCCTAACAGGAAATAAGCATGATGACGCTAAGGGAAGAGAAAAATGGTCATTTCACAATTAAAAACAATTTCACCAAGAAATGGGACATTACAAATCCACTATAGCATAAATTTCAATATTTCCAAATAATATCCTTTGAGACATTAAACAATGGTTGGGATCTGGTTCTTTCTTTGCAGTATCAAGTTCATTGTATCTTATGTACCTCTCGTAACTCCATGATGTCAAAGCGTATTTACATTCCAGTTCTCCTGGAATGTCAAAATTGCTATAATGTATGTCCTCTTTGATATCACCTTTTGAAAAAAAGATCTAGAAGCTATATTTCTTCCTTTAAATGCCTTGCGCGGAAAACCTTAGGAAGCTATCAACTATACATTTAATAGCCCTAGGCCATTTTACCTATGACGACATGTTGTGAGCTTAGCCGATTATTCGTTGATTCTCTTTTCTTTTCGTATTTTTTCTTTTGGCTATTTATTATTTCAAACACTTGTAATTCAGACCGTACATATTATCATATCCTAAACACTTCATTTAGATCACGTGAGCTTTTATACTCCGACATATTCTATTAGGCCCGTAATTATCAAAATTTTAAATCTAGAAACTTACGGGACTTACAAGATGCATAAAGTGATTCCAGTGAGAATCAGTTGTCTTCTTTCGAGTTTGATTAATATGGAAACTAGCATATTTAATGCTGAAATTTGTTGTATGAATTGTGATTTAATTTTTATTTTATTAAATATACATTAGATCTTTGTAAACTTAACATAAATTGTACACTTTATGTTAAAGCAACATGTGCTTCACTTCTCACTTTTCTCTTTAAGCCCCATTTACCTTGTCTCTTATTTGCGATTTTCCCTTTCCATATAGATACTAGCTTTTTCTCTGCGGTAAGTTTGAGCCTATGAAATCCTTGTAACCTACACATCATGCGTTATGCTCTTTCCAATAGACAAAATCCTTGGGGGCGTTATGGAATGCTGAACTATGGGCTCTAAATGGTCATTGCAATGTGATACAACCTAAGAGAACTACACCCCTAAAGCTAGTTTATTCAACCTTAGGAGAACCATACCCCAGAAGTCCTGGAATAGTAACACCTGATAAATTTAATTTTAAACAAATTGTTTTGATGGGGAGACCCCATTATTGTTCTCCTACTGAAAGACTTGGAAAACATAGAGATTGTGTCTTCCAATGAACAAGTTGAGGACTACATTATGGAATGACAACAAAGTGGGAATCTCACTGTAAATGCATGTTAGCCCCTCAATTTGCCAATGAAGCAAATTTGGAACTCTAAATCCCCTTATTAGGTTAATTGTTCCATATGGTTGGTGACTCATGATGCATGTCTTACAAACAAAGAAGAGGAGTAATGATTTGTAGTAGGTTTCATTTGTAATAGTGGATTGAAGAGTGGAAACCACTTATTTTGCATTGCGCTTCATGTGTAATAGTGGAGTGAAGAGTGGCAACCACTTATTTTGCATTGCGCTGAGGCTGGACAAATTTGGCCACTCTACTTTAGTATTTTCAAGATAACCATTATTCTGCCATACAAAATAAAGAGCGCTACTAAATTGTTGAAACTCTCGGGTATAGATTTGGAGCACCCTCCTCCCATATGCTGGAGTGTATGAAAGGAAAGAAATGCTAGATGTTTCAATGGGAAAAAGATTATTGTATATCAACTTATATACAAATGCTTATAACTTGTCTTTTTGGTGTAATATTTAAGATGTAAAGGATGAAGATAGCATGTTAGATTGCATAGTATCTTTACAAGTTTGGACATTTCAGGTGTGTTTGGTACGTGGAAAAATGTTTTCCATGAGATTTGAGTGTCTTACTTATTTTGTAGTGTTCGGTCAATAAGCAATAAAATATTATCCCAAAAGTACTTATATATAATCTAGCAAAATATAATGTGAGAGGGATACAACGGGGAGTGAGGTCCAGGGGTTGTGAGAAATTGGATGTCAAACGGGGGAGGGGGGGATTGGGGATGCTGAGTCGGTGGGGGAGGAGGCAATGAACTTGGAATGTCCTTTATGAAACTTGTTTCCCTTACATTAGGGAAGTCATCTCATTTTTAAGGAGCTTGTTTTTCTAGAGAAAATGTATTCGAAAATATTTTGACCAACCAAACAGAAGAAAATTGAAAAATATTTTCTCGAACATGTTTTCCTTAATACTCAACACACTTAATGCAAAATCCTTTGTTTTTACGGAGAGGGATTCAATATACTTATGTTGCCACAACACCATTTGTCTTTTTCCCAATATATGATCTTCTCATCTTTAAATTAAAAAAAATAAAAAAGATAAATACTTGGCGAACCAATCATGGGGATGGGCTTGACTCTCATACTATATTAAAGAAAATGAGTTGTGAGCTTTTTTTTCTTGGTCATAAATCCTTCTAAAATTTTACTGCAATCTCATCTGGCCAGGTCTCTCATCCCCTCTCATCTTATGAATTGCCCTCCTAAGCTCCTCAAACTTTATGCACCTATAATACGTAAAATCTCGACAACTCTTGGAGTGCTTTAAATCACCCTGCACAATAATTCTGTTTCCCTCCACATTTAAGAGTTTATGGAAGTATGCCTGACATTTTTGTCTAATGTGTGCCTTTTCCCCTATACTTTGCCAACCTTGTCTTTAATGCATCTCACTCGATCAAGGAGCCTTCCTCTCTCTTGCCTTGGTGAGCCTATACAACTTATTTTACCCACTTTTATCCTCTACCTCCTTGTACATACATTTAAATGTCATTTAGCCGCCGTAAATGCTATCCGTTCTTCCTTTTATACAATCTTATACCTCTCCTTATTCGTACTCTTTTCCTCCTCATTTTCCTTCTCCCCTAACATCATGTAAGTAACCTTTTTGGCTTCCTCTCTTCTTTCCAACACCATTTCCTTCTATGTCCACCAAAATTGCCCTCTGCTTCCCCAATATAATTAGTTGTCCTAGTCACATACTAGTTTGCGTCCCCATTAATATCCCAAGCCCCTATAGCCATCAACTTCTCTTTTAACTCCTGAATTTTATCATTAGTCACATCCCACCCCACCCCCACTTAATCATTGGTTGGTCATACAAAGCCCTCCTTCTCCTAGTCCTTCTAATCTCTACTCTCTAGATCCATTACCCAGAACTTATGCTAAGGTGTAAGGTTCTCACTCGATATAACCTTACTGTCCTTGCATAGACCTCTATAACTCTTCCTAAGGAGTAGGTAATCGATTTGAGTCTTAGCCACCGACTAACCACCTCCTTTTGAAAACTCAAGTTATTAGCTATCACCCTACAAAAGCTTTTGCAAGAAAAGGAAATGAACCTTGGTTTCAATTCAACCCCAAACCTAGTATATGAGGTATGGATTACTCAAAACCATATAAGGAAACAACAAATCATTTCTCAACCAATGTGCGACTCTAACACGAATAATTTCTTGCTTATATCTTTGTTGCTCAATAAATATTATTCTAGGTGCTTTTGCTAGGGAATTTAAAAATCATTGATTTTATGAATTTAGTTTGAACCGAATTCATTATCAAATGAATCCACATGACTGTACAACATTGTTCAGGTTCTATTTGCTTTAGTTGAGCTGTGAGGACCAATAAATTGATTCAACAGATTTTGCTAGGATTAGTTTAATTAGGGAAAAGAGCCAAAAATACCCTTGGACTATTCAAACTAGGTTGTATTTACCCTTTGTTCTGTTTTTTGCTCAAAATGCCCCCGCGGTTAGTCAACTAGCTCAAAAATAATCGTTCTACTGACGTTGCTCCAAAACAATGGAAAAGACACCAATTTTGCCTTAGAATTATTCAAAATGAGGTGATTTTGCCTTTGTTTCATTTTTGGGGGAGGGGATTGAATGTGTGAGAAATAGATTAACATAAGAAAATAAGTAGTATAAAAATCATATACCTTTTCTTGAATAATTATTTAAAATTATTACATTAATTATAGTGTTTTTGTTTTAATAACTCTGATTACAAATACAACAACATACCCAGTGTGGTCCCACAAGTGGGCTTGGGGAGGATGGGTGTATGCAAACCTTACCCCTACATTGTGTGAGGTAGAGAGGCTAATTAAGAATGGCATGATAAAAGAAGAACTTTTCATTTGTGTGTCGGTTCAAACTTACGATGTCTGTTTTCCATAGTATCTGAACTTTTGATAGTTTTTTTGGAACCCTGCACATTTACACCGTCATGGTTTCCATGTTAGCTGGTTATATTGATGACAGAGCCTTATAAAGGATCAATCTCATATGTTTCATGACATGTGTACTGTGTAGTCCATTTTTTTGGCATGATCATCTGTCCTTACAATGTTGGAGGTCAGACGCGTAGGGGAAATCTGTGCTGGCTTTGTGGTTTTGAAGCCAATGAGTCCATAGTGCTGGAAATTTCTTTACATGGCAATTGCATTTTTATTGTGAAAGTGCTCTCTTTCTAAATGATGTTTAATTTTGTGGTCTATTCTAGTTCCTCCAAAGAAAAAGGTTTTTTTCCCTTTATTTTGCATGTGGAAAAGCGTTTTCGAGTTTAATGAAATTGTGAAATTCAACTTGTCATGCTTGCATAAGATTTTTGTCTTACCTACGTATTCTTGTCCCCACCTTTCAGGCACTGGTCACTTGATGGGGCTTGTTTAAATAATTTGATTATCTTATCAATCTGAGGCATACAAACTTTGGTCATACACAAGGTTGAGTGTTGACTCATGGAGCTTAAAGTTTCATCTTCAAAGCCAGCCTTTCCATCTTCTGATAGCAACAATGATCCTGAAGAGAAAGAAATCAGTGAAGAGGATGATGATGATCGCAATCACAAGCATCGTAGGAGAGAATTGCATTCTCAATCTGAAGAGACAGAGGCAGTTGAACCAGTTTTCAGTAGACCATTCAGGAAACGAAACAAGCCTTTTGAAAATGGACATCCTTATGGGGAAGGGAACTCTCAGTTAAGTGAAACCAAGTTCCCAAGAAGACGAGGTATGGGCTCATTTTCGAGAGCCCCTCCGGATTCATACCAAAGAATGAGGGTGAATCAATCTCTGTTCGGTGATGCTGGTAACGGTAGGGGTCGAGGAAGAGACCTTAATGCCTGGGCCCAACGTGATTCCAGGTTCAGCTCAGTGGATATTGCGTCTCAACTGTTTCCACAGGGCTCTGTTACTCCCGGTCTCTTAACTGGAAGAGGGGTGAAAAACGTTGCTAATGCACAGAGTTCATCTTGGAGTGCATTTGGAATGGTTCCAGGAATTTCTAATGGCGGTCTTGATACACTTCATTCCGTTGGTTTCCAGGGAACACTCAGGCCATTGAATCCTACCATGAATATGGGTATTCCAAGGCAGAGATGTAGAGACTTTGAGGAGCGTGGATTTTGCCTAAGAGGAGATATGTGCCCTATGGAGCACGGAGTAAATCGTATTGTTGTTGAAGATGTCCAGGTGTGTGGACTTTCAGCTGACAAATAGTTATTACTGTATCTCCCTTTCTTGTTTTCTGTGGGGGAATGGTTTTTGTCAATCATGTTTTAGAGTGCTTTTTTTCTTCTAAATGTTGATGCTGATCGACTGTTCTGTTACTTGAGATTCATCTCTTTTAATGTAAGCTTTTGTAAGTCGGGTCAAGATTCCCAGTTCATGTACTGTCTGCACTCTATTCTTGTACTTAACTAATTTTTTAAGCACGGCTGTTTGGTTTTATGCTATTGTTTTCCAAATTGCAGAGCCTTTCTCAGTTTAATCTTCCTGTGTCACTTCCTAATGCGCACATGCTTGGACCAGTTACTGGACAAGGATCTTTACCTGTGATAGGCCCTTCTGGCTCATTGGCCAGTGCCAAAGCTTTACATAACAAAAGCAAATTTCCAGTGATTGATGATGCATTGGGCTTGACTGATGCTTTTGTTGATGGTTCTATGGCCGGGGGAGCTGATTTCTATGATCCTGATCAGCCTTTATGGTCAAATGATCGTTCTGAAACTTCAGCAGCACTCCAGAATTTAAATCCATCCAACTGCGATGATACTGGTGGTTTGTTAGTTGAAGACTCCTCTGACAATGATCAAGTTGGGCTGTGTAATGCCTTCGATCTTGAGCAACCCCTAAGAGGTGCTAAGGCAGCTACAGGATCTCAGAGTGTGTGGGGAAGAAACCGAAGGTCTAAAAATAAGTTGAATGTGAAAGAGAGAACTACTTGTACAGGAAATGCTTCAAGCTTTGATGAAACGGGAAAAGATCTGGAATTACTCGGCAGCAGTCAGGGCATATTTCTTCCAGGGAAGCTAATGAATGAAGAAACTATTGACCCACAAATGAAGGATTTTTCTTCCAGGCCCCAAAGTAGTTCTGGACATAATATAAGAAAAGCACCTCAAAAGGCACTTCGCACTCTGTTTGTGAGAGGCATACCACAGAGAGACAACAAACTAGATGCTCTTCTTTCACATTTCAAAAAGTTTGGGGAGGTCATTGACATCCACATCCCACTGAGTGGTGATCGAGCTTTTGTTCAATTTTCTAAGAGAGAAGAAGCTGAGGCTGCTTTAAAGGCACCTGATGCTGTGATGGGAAACCGATTTATAAAGCTTTTATGGGCAAACAGGGATAGAATTATGGATGGTGGAGTAAATGGTGTTAGTAATTCACCTTTAACTTCTCGTGGAGTGACATCCAGTTTAGTACCACCCCACCTATCTGTTCCTTATAAAGGAAAAGACAATATCCAGTCCTCAGCCCCAAAAGCTGCTGAACATGGTCTTGTTGCTCCATCACCTACTTCTGCTTTACCTAAGCCTGTGGGTCATAATGGTCCCAAAGCTGCACCAGCTCTGCAAAAAAAGGTGGCGAGCTTAGAACTTTTGAAGGAAGAATTGCGCAAGAAGCAGGAGCTGCTTGATCAGAAGCGCAATGAGTTCCGACGTCAGTTGAATAAACTTGAGAAGCAAGTAATTGCCTGTTCGTTTTTCACATACTGTCCTAAGAAAGTGTTTGTTTAAGTTGATATCAAATATTCTTTTTGATTTTTAGATATCTGATATTTATTGTGAGTGAAGTGAGATATTCTTTGTTTACTTTCATCAACTTGAAGTATTCCATGACATGCTTTTGTGGAATTACTATAAAAGATATGCTTTTTTATGGACTTGCATTTCTGATATGCTTCCTAGTCATTAACTGTAGAAGTACTTTTTTTAATAACCAAATGAGGGGGTGACTACAGGGAATACCTTGTCTCTGGAATTGCTTATTAGATGAAGCGTTTGTTGCAGTTCATTCTTTTCTCCCCCCTCCCACATATGATGATATAACTTCATGTTGAACTGTACAAGTTAATACTCTTTTTCGTGTAGCCATATCAATGAATTTGTCTTCAGAATTAATTAGTTACGTGAAGCAGATCTCATGTTTATTGCAGCTTGTACTTTGTTTTTTCTCGCCATATATATAGAATATAATTTCATTGATTTTTAGAAGAAACTAATAATGGGACCCTCTCTTCCACCGTTTTATGGTTACATTTGTGCAGGCTGTAGGTGTGAAAGCTGAAGCAGTCTCTGACCAGGATCTGGAGAAACAGAAGGAAGGAGAAACAGTATCCGATTCTACAAAAGTGAGGTCAAGCTCCATGCGACTTAATGATGTATCCTCAACACAAGCTGAAGCAGTATCCGATAATAGCAGATCAACAGAAAATGCAGAGCGCTCTTGTCCTATATCATGTTCTGCTGCAGCTACACAGGAACCTTCAAGCTTGAGACAGTCAATTCCTCCAGTGGCACCACATGGTGCACCTTTTGTTTTCAATAGATACAAACTAGACAATCGTCCCACTGCCTTCAAAGTCCTTCCACCTATGCCAAGTGGTCTTGCAAATGTAATCTCTTCTAATCCTCTCAACTAGTTGAAATTTTTCAGTATTTGCAAATGATTATGTGAATATGCTCTAGTTATATTTGCTTATGCTGCCTAGGGTTTGTGCCTTAAATGTTCTTCTAAGGCATAGTTATTATTGTGTTAGAGGCATGCCTGTGCCATTACCATCTTCTCCTTCTCACTAGGGTGGGTTTCCGAAAGATGGTGTCCACACATTCAAATTGTTCATTTATTTTCTTATACTTTCCGGTGGCCAACGTATGAACTATGTGTGTTTGTCTGTTCTCATATTTGTAAATGAGTAAATCTTGATTTTCTTTAATGTTTCTTCTGCCAACTTTAGGTTCCTCCTATTTCTTCTAAATATGTGAGGAAGGAACTGAAAACATTCTGTAGTACTTTTCACTAGTGTCATCTCCCTTGGTTAGCTACAACATTCTAGGTTGATTGTAGATTCTTTTTTCATGTTCTTAGCTTTGTGTGATAAATTATAAATGGGTTTCCTTTCTAGGTTACTGTCTTGAAGGAACATTTCTCCACTTTTGGTGACCCTCCCGCCGTTGAGATGGAAGATTTGGAGCCTCAAGATGGTAATAATGGCTCGGAAATGTTAAACATATCTGCTAGTGTATGTTTCCCAACGCGCCGTTCTGCTGAAAGAGCATTTTCGAATGGAAAAATCTGGCAAGGCCAAGCTTTGCAGTTTATGTGGTCGCAGTCTAGTAATTCTACCAAGGATATTGGTGTCAAAAAAGATGCTGATCCTGCTTTGAAGCAACCTCCAAATGCTAGGGTGCAAACCATCCCACAAGACACACAGGAAGAAAATGCTGCAGGGATTGATGAACCTGAAAAATATGATATAGAATGCGAGAAGCAGCCTTCAGAGGCCAGTGTTCAAACCCGCCCAAAAGATCCTTTGACTGGTTCACGGGAAAGAACTGCCGCAGATATGGATGAACTTGAAAAAGCTGATATAGGTAGCTGAATGTGATCGATCATGATGGTGGCCCAATTGTCAGAGTAGTACAGCAAGGTAAAATTTTGAATCACTTCTGTGTAATTGCAGGAGTATTAGCAATATACATATTCTAGTTTCAATTTTGCTTTATCTGGAAATGTAAAGAGGATTTATTTTTTTATTTTTTTATATTTTTACCACCAGATGGCAGTCCTGTTGCATATCTATATTGATGAATTCTGTTAGTCATTCAATGCTTAGAAATATATCCTGGAATGAGGACTATACTTCCAAAAATTTATGCAGATGAGACTTCTTTTGGCTGTACGGTCTGTTTGCTCTACTTGTATCTCAATTTTAGAGTTTCGTCTACTCATATATTCCCATTGCAACAGTAGCTTGACTTAAGTCGAACACTGTTCAACCAAACGTGAAGTGTTGTCTCTCTATATGGTTCTGGGTAGTCTTTATCTTATGGGATTAGGTTTTGGGATTTAGAGTGTGTTTGGTATGAAGAAAAATATTTTCTGGATTTTTTTTTTCAATTTTCCCATGTTTGGTTGGGACGAAAGTTTTGGAAAATGTTTTTCAAATCAACTCATTTTCCTCAAAATTAAGAAAAATGACTTCCCTTAAAAAATTTAGGAAAATATTTTTCAAAACTCTCATCCAATTTCAAATTACATTTTTTTTTGGGGAAAATCATCAATTTTTAAAAAATATTTTCAATTTTAAAATTTTATTTTTCACCCGATCCCTGATCCCCCCCTCCCCAAAAAATTAATTTTGCTTTTTAAAAATATTTTTAACTTTAAATTTTTATTTTTAAACTCAATCCTCCGGCCAGCCCCCGACCCACCCCCCAACCCCCAAAAAAATTAATTTTGTTTTTTAAAAATACTATCAACTTCAAATTTTTTTTTTCACTCCTCCCACTCCCTCCTGCCCCCACCCCCACCCCCACCCCACCCCCACCATCACCCCAAAAAAATAATAATTTTGTTTTTAAAAAATATTTTCAATTTCATAAATTATTTTTTACTCTAGGAAAAATAAAAGATGTCTCTTAAAAACATTTTTCATTCATAAATCAAACACAATCATTTTCGGAAAATATTTTCTACTCACCAATCAAACATAAGAAAATAAGTCCAAAATCTATTTGTTTTCCAGGAAAACATTTTCTAGGAAAACATTTTCCACGAAAAACATTTTCCTCCATACCAAACACACCCTTAGTTACCTATTGTACATTTTCTTATCATAATATAGAGCTGGACCTGTCTCGCACTTGTGCCAAGGGGGATGAGGTGTTGATTGACCGATGTCAATTGAGGCTTGAGGGAACAATCTGTTATCTCTTTTTGTTTTATCAATATCTTTGGTTGCTTTCGAAGTTTTACGCCAGTCACCAGGTGAGATTGAGTTTTTCCTTATTACTGAAATCACCATTCTTTAGTTAGGACTATGAAGAAAGAATCTTGAAACATGTGGTTGGACTAGTATTTTTTTTACCAAGAAAGGAGTTAGTGCACAAGCCTTAGAAAACTACTAATATGATGAGTCATTCGTGATTGTCGTTTGTGAATAAGCATATTGGTAGCACATGTGTAATACATTTGTGTTTGGTATGGAGGAATAAAAATGCTTTTTAATTTTTTCATGTTACATTTATTTAGGAAAATAATTTCCTTAAAAATAAATTTTTATAAGAAGAGCAAGGGAATTTAACTTTGTATTTTTATTGGATTTTTTTTAAAAAAGAATTTCTTTCTATTTAGTAACTTTTTACTCTAATATTTCACCTAACAGAAAATAACATATCCACCGAAATTCACAAGCGAGGTTTGGGGAGGGTAGAATCTATGTAGATTTTACCATTACCTCATAGAAGTTGAGAAATTGTTTTCTGAATGTACTTCGGCTCAAGTGCAACAAATCCAGATGCAAAGAAGAAGCAGACAATAAAGGAAGTAATAGCAAGTGATAACAATGTCAAGTTTATTGGAAAGGTGTTGAAAACAACAATAAAATAAAGTGATAATTGAAATATAGTAAACAAAATATTAGGACGGACTATTCAAAATAATAATAAACAATGATTAAATAAAAATAAGTACAATAATACCACTAGTACCATGACAAACACCAGTCACCCTAAGCAGACAACACCACATTATGTACGAACCTTCTACCTTAATATGTGTTCTCCACATCCTCATATCTAAGGTCATGTCCTTCGTATCCTGGAGCTACGTCATATCATGTCTTATCACCTCTTTCCAATACTTATTTTGCCTATCTTTGTCTCTCTAACCCACTATAATCAATTCCTCGCACCTCCTCACTGGTGCGTCTACACATCTCCTCTTCACATGTCCAAACTGTCTCAATCTTACTTTCCTCATTTGTCCACCACAAAGACAACTTCCACCTTATCTCGAATATCTTCATTTCTAATGTTATCGCTCCTAGTTTGACCACACATCCACCTCAACATCCTCATCTCCTTCACATACATTTACAAGACATTAGAATTTTTGACTAGCGAATATTGCGCCCTATACAACAAATTTGGTCTAAGTACCATCCTATCAATTTTTTCATTTTGGCGGTATTTTTTTATTACACAAGATTCAAAGACAAGCCTTTACTTCATCCATGCCGCACCAATATTGGCCGATATTTCCACTCTCCTAGATTATAGACCCAAGATACTTAATTCTTTCTCTCTTGGAGATATTTTGTGTGTCAAGCCTCACTTTCACGCCTACTACATGCCTTGCATCATTGAATTTGCAATATATATACTCTGTCTTGGTCATGCTCAACTAAATCCTTTAGTCTACAAAGTCTATTTCTACACCTCTAACTTAGTATTAACTCCATTGCGCGTCTTAGGGGTGTACAAAATCGAACCGAAAATCGAACCAAACTGTAAACCAACCCGATATTATATATATATAATTTTAAAATTTATTTCATACATAAATTATTTACTTTGGTATATTTTAAATATTTATTATACTTTTTCATAGTTTTTATCTTTAAATATATTATTTCAAGTTTGAAACTTAAAATTTTGAATGGTTCCATAAAGATTATAATCCACAAATATTGGTAATTATAATAAAAAGTAAATCAAAATTAAATTAATACTAATGCAAAACGAAAATCAATATAACACTAGATATGACAATAATATTGAATATTTGTTCTATGATTTTACATTGGTTTAGACAATAAAAATACATAATCTAATTTTAATTTTCTTTAATACTAGGTAATTTTCCCGCGCTTCTCGCAGTCATAAATAATAATTGCATTGAACTTGTAAATAATTTTCTTATTAATATTCGTACATAAAAAATAATGAAAAAATAGGTTCTTAAAAAATATTAGCAATATTCCTAACATTAATATGATTATTTTTCAGTATCATATAACTCAAGAACCTCTAATGAAGAATTATTCATAAAATATTAAATCATTGGTTCTTTAATCAAAATTAAAAGGAAAATAAAGAAGAAAGTAAGAATATATATACAAAGATATTTAATAATAAAAAGAAACATTTAAGTTGTGTAGATAACACATTTGTGAGATATGTCTTAGAGACAATTTAAAAAATTGTTAACATAATCAAAACAGAAATTACCCTTGAACATGAAAGCAATTATACTTTTGAACTTGCATAATGAATTTTTTCATTGATATGAAATTTCATATTTGTGTAAAAATAGATTAATATGTAATCCTAGATATAGTACTTTAAAGTTATAGAATTTAATATATAATATTAAAATATGAATTCTTGGAACTGAGTACAATAATTATTTTCTGCAAAATGAATATACGTACTATATGTGTATATGTTCAATATAATCGGAGACAATAACTTTGCAGAAACATGAACAACAGAGTGTAAAATATGTATTCAAAAACAACAATTAATATCATAACACAAATTAATGAGTGTAAAAAAAAACATACAAGAATATGTTAAAATAGAATATAATAGAAAGGAAAAAATCGAGTCCACTGAATGCACAATATCCCCTTAAGAAAACTAATCCCCTCCAATACGAGAGGCTTAAAGAATTACATCGTCTTAGGATGGAACAATTTTATTCTTAAACTTATTGATACAAAAACAGTGGTGTCAGTAAGTCACTCAACAGGAGCAAAGTACACGAATAGTTAATTCTGCAGAAGTAGAAGAAAAAGATCAAAATTTTGGTTGTTTTAAAATGAGAGAAAATCCTTATATTTATAGACAACAAAGGGTAGTGTAAACAAATGTTTATTGTGTCTTATCAGAAATGTTTCAACTATTTTGAAAAGTTACAATCTTTTGGAAAGTTCACGACCACTCATAAAAGTCGGAACTCTTCATTAAAGTCGCAACTTTTCATAAAAGTCACAACTTTTGATCAAAAGTCACAACTCTTCATAGAAGTAACAACTCTTCATTAAAGTCACAACTCTTTATTAAAGTCACATCTTTTCATGAAAGGGGAAGGTTCGTTTTGGAAATAAATAAATTTTAAAAGAAAATTCTTGCTTGTGGTGGCGCCATGTAGGCGGATTTAGAGTTCTCTTTTATATAAATATATGATATGATATGATTTGGTCATGTAACTAATACTTATTAAACTTATTTTAGCATGATTAAGTGCATTTAAATTATGACCATTTTCATCATGACTTGTTCATTTGCAATATTTTTATGCGATTTTTTTAAAATTATTATTAAATTTGGATATTTTAGTGTTATTAATCATAATATATTTTATTTTATTTCTTAAGAAACACCTTACATAGTTGTATTTTGGTAGGACTGAACAAATATTTGAAGTACAAGTAAATTATATGTGTGTATGAATATTTTATCGGATAACCCGAAAAAACCCGAAAACTCAAAAAAATCC
Organism: Solanum sitiens; assembly: GCA_016801875.1. Lineage (NCBI taxonomy): Eukaryota > Viridiplantae > Streptophyta > Magnoliopsida > Solanales > Solanaceae > Solanum > Solanum sitiens. Next base: position 938,818 of record JABWTJ010000356.1, on the reverse strand, counting down.
AAAAAACCCGAGATTGAAAAAATCTGAATTTTATTGGTTAGGTTTGATTTATAGATTTAAAAATTTTACAAAAATGATTTGGTTTGCTATTTAAAAAATCTGAACCAACCCGACCATGTACACCCCAGCTAGTGCGCCTCATCAGTTAGTACTAGGGGTGGGCGTTCGGTTTAATCAAATTTCAATTCGGTATTCGATTTTAGAAAAGTGTGCACCATATTTCAACCAAACTAGATCGGTTCGGTTCGATTTAGTTCGGTGTTTTACATTGATTTTTTCGTGTGAATAAAAATAAAGAGAGAATATGATAAAGTAATAATTGTTATTCACTTCATACTTCAAACTTCAAAGTAATAACTAACGGTCTAACAATAAAAGGTAAGAACATCAATTTGTTATTCACACTTCAAAGTCACAAACACAAAATGATAAAATCATAAATTAGAAAGTAGAAACACCAAGTTGCGGCTCAAACTTGAATTAAATTGAGTTTTTTTAGTTCAGACTTTAGGTCTTTAGGGTTTATATTTTGTTATTTAGATTTTTGCTATTTAAGTTTAGACTCTACATATAAAATTTGAAATGAGCCAAGTAAAGTTAAAAATTAAGTAATATAATAAATATTTTAAATTTATTTAAAAAATTCGATTCTTCAGTGCACCATTGTTTTGGGACCCTTACATCGAACTCCGAACTGAAGAACCGAAGTTCCAAAAACAAGAACCGAAATCAAACCAAAACAGTGAAGAACCGAATTTTCAGTTCGGTTCGATTTTTTGATTTTCCGATATTTATGCCCACCCCTAGCTAGTACTATGTCATACGTAAATAACATAAACCACACCATTTCATCATGAATGTCGCGCATCAATTCACCCATCACCAATGCAAATAAAAATGGACTAAGAGTTCATCCTTGGTGTAACCCCATCTCCATAAGAAAATGCTTTTAGTCTCCTCTCACCGTTCATACCCGTGTTTTAGCTCCTTTGTATATGTCCTTTATCGTCTTAATTTAGGCCATAGATACACCTCTTGCCTCCTAAAAAGACTTTCTCCGGGACTGTCATAGGAATTCTCAAGGGTTAATGAACATCATATGTAAGTCCATTTTCTTTTTTGAAATTTCTCCATTGGTGTCCTCCTAAAATAGATGACTTTTGTGGCCTATCACCCTGACATATATCAAACTAATTCTTGAAAATAGACATACACATTCTCACCCTCATCTCCAGCGCTTCCTTCCAAACTTTTATAGTGTGACTTAACGATTTAATACCTCTGTAGTTGTTACTTTTTTTAAAGACGGAAAAGGATCGAAAATACTTCTCTACTTTTATTTAGTAGTTAAGTTTATCTTTCATTATACTATCAGACTAAGAAGATCGAAACACTGTTCTAAAAGACGGTGGTACGAGGCGAGATACTTTGCACAACATGAGGAGAGATTTAAGCCCTAAAATACAGGGTGCAAGTCCCATGATTTATGAGGTGTTTATCTCATGTATCATCAATTCTATAATTTTATTATTAAGAAATAAGAAAGTATTTTTTTCAATAATTCTCCCAATAAATTCAAAAAATCACTATATAGAGAATTGTTTTTATAGTTTTTATCTGATATAGATAAGAATGCAAAAAATGATAATAATTGAGATAATCTTTAAAATAGAATCAACATATCGATTTCTACATCTACTAGTCATTCCCATCTTCAAGTAATATTTATAATGATTATTATTTATGTTTCTCCAAGAAGAAGAATAGACGTATAAAATAATGACAAAAATAGATAAAATTGTCTCACGAATACGGTGTTATGGAATCTCTATCTTATCCATTTCAGGTATGATTATTCGAAAACTATTTATGAATATATCACTTTCTATGAGAATTGTTCTCTTTATTATATATTTCTTTAAGAAATCACTACAATATGAAAACTTAATAACATAATGTGTTGTATGAAGGAGAATATTTACGATGAAAAATATTTCCTAGAAAATAAGTTGCTTGCTTACTTAGTTTTAGGTTTGGGGCTTTGGGTGGGTGGGAGGGTACAATAAACATAGAACTTGTTTTCCTAGGAGGTCATTTTTCTCATTTTTAAGGAACTTATTTTCCTAGAGAAAATGTTATAAAATGTTATTTTTTCCGATTAAACATAAAAAAATAAGAAAACATTGTTAAAAATATTTTTCTCCATATCAAACACACCCATAAAGTATAAATATTATTATCCCAATAATAATAAAAAATGATTTATAGAAAAAATACTTTTTAATGATAAAATCAAATTTAACATTGGAACATATGTTTTTACGCTTGAGACTTACGCCCCAAACCCAAAGTCTAGGGCGTACAACTTATGGACTATGCCTTTCGCCCCAAAGTCTAGGGTGTACAACTAACGGACTATGCCTTTCATTTCCGCTTCAAAACTTTTTTGTTACGCCTCGTTCAAACTCTCTAGAAACCCCATTGGAGAGATGAATTTTGAAATTTAATTTTGTTCAAGTTTATTTAATTTAGTTGGTCAGATTTGAATTGAAAGAGGGAACCAAATAATTCCAATGAAAATAGGATAATTTTGATTGATTTGGGAACATTCGTCCAACTGAGCGGCAAATGTGTGCAGTTTGGTAACAATAGAGAAATTATTAGCAAAATATTATAATGAGGAATAAACTCGAGTAATAAATAAAAGTAAAAAGTATATTTTTGACTATTTTTCCATTTCAAAATCCATGATCAAAGTGGGACTAATAAAATAGAGCGAAGGGAGTAACCTCTCTCTCTATAGACTAGTGTCATGTCCTTAGTCTTTTAAATAAGCACACATGCAATACTTGACAACTTGATCAGGTTCTTGCACCACTTGCTCACGATTTTGCTATGTCAAGTCAGTCTAAGATTCTAAGAATCGTGAAGAGAATGAAAGAAAGAACACTGAAGGATTGCTAGAAAGAATTGTGTTGTACAGAACTTTGTTGAATTTTGTTTGCTAAATTTACAAATGGATGCCCCTCAATTTGTACTACTCACTTAGGGGATAATATGTAAATAATAATTGTTAAGCAAGTCCCTACACATTTACAAATACGTTTCTTTACTAGAATATTCTTCAATCCTAGAATATTCCAAGTATTTTCTATGTAACTTTATAATATTATAGGATCGATCATAGGAAATCTCCATATTTCTCAAGAATATTCCACTAAGGCTAGTACTCTTTCCTATGTAAGCTTCCACATAGGCAACTTATGTAACATGATACATATGTGGCATGATGGCATGGCGGATTATCACACTCTCCCCGCATAAATTCTCTGATCTTTTCTTTGAATTGCTACAAGTCTTCAAACTGCGCGCTCCTAGCTTCTTCTAGTTATTGTACTTCCCAATGCATGAGGAATATTTCGGTAGATTTTGTCCTTGTTTTCTCCTAGCTTGGTAGTCTATGATATTCTAAATCTCTTGATCATGTGAAGCAGTGATAGTAAAAGGTGCACGACTCTTGCCTTCTTCTTGGGTGCATCCTTGTCTTAGCGGTATGGCTTAAACATGCTGGCATGGAAGAAAAGATGAATCTTAAGATATGGAGGTATGTCAAGCTTGTATGAGATCTTTCCTACCTTGGAAAGGATCTTATATGGGTCTTAAACTTGTGAAATAGATTGTGGTGCATGCCTCGTAGTGTGTTAAGTTGTCTTGGGTTAAACTTCACCATGACCATTTCCCCAAATGTATCCCCAAATTTTTCATCCGCTTAGCTGCCTTGTCCAAGTAGCTAAAACGTAAAATATATCCTAAAATGTTACTCTGGAATACGTTTATATTAGTTTTGTAAATTTTTTAAAATAAAAATGTAGTATTTAGTGAATTTCTTTATATAATGGCTTGGTTTGGTCAAAAATTCCCTTTCCACCTCAATATCCCTACCCTAGCTAGCTCTTCTTTCTATCCCTTTCTTGCAATCAACCTTGAACTACAATCCCCCTCCCAATCCAACTCGCTATTCCACTCTTACTCATGTAATGTTCGCTTAAATTATATATAAATATTCTTTAATTTTTTTTGGCCATAAGAATCTCTTAATATACATACACAATCTTGTGAAACTATATTAAAGTTTGATTATTAATAACTATGTTCAAGTGGCATCCACCTGTTGAAGAAGAAAGATAGAAGTATCCAATATCAGGTCCTCAGAGATCTCTAAAGAAAAATAAATGCCAAAGGAACTAATTAAATAATTGTTCCTTTGTACAGAAAAAGAGTATGTTGAAGATATTGAAGACTGATTCAAAGTATGACCTGGTCAATTAAGTTTGTTAGTAGTGTCCTATATTCTAGTGCTAGTTGTTAGCAAATATGCTGATCATGGTGCAGTATTTTCTGGTTGTGTTTTGGTTAGTAATTACTTGTTTAGTTATAGGAAGTAGTGGTCGCTTAATGACTTAGTAGTTTGTTATTTCAAGTCTATAAAAAGTTGTGCTTTCCTGTGATTTAATATACAGAAAAATAGAAAAGTCTTCAGCTTACAATTCTCTATTTCTTCTTAAACGTTTTCCTGCCTATTTACTCCAACATCTTTGGCATTAGAGCCATGGCAAGCAATGACAATGCATTGAGTGTGGCACAACCACTCATTCATGTCTTCAAGGGAGAAAGCTACGAATTCTGGAGTATTCGTATGAAAACAATACTCAAATCTCAAGATCTTTGGGACTTGGTAGAACGAAGATTCGCAGATCCTGATGAAGAAAATAGACTGCGAGACAGTAAGAAAAAAGACGCTAAAGCACTGGTTTTAATTCAGCAGGCAGTTCATGATAGCCATTTTTCACGGATCGCAGCAACAACCACATCAAAGCAAGCTTGATCCATTCAGCAGAAGGAGTTTTAAGGTGATTTAAAGGTCATTGTGGTGAGATTGCAATCACTTCGGCGTGACTTTGAAACCTTGATGATGAAAAATGGAGAACCAATTGCTCATTTCTTGTCCAGAGCAGTGGCAATTGTCAGCAAAATTCGATCATGGGCGAGAAGGTTACTGATCAAACGATTGTGGAAAAGATACTGCGAAGCTTGACCCCAAAATTTGATCATGTAGTCGCTGCTATAGAAGAGTCTAAGGATCTATCAGTTTTTTCCTTTGATGAACTGATGGATCTCTTCAAGCCCATGAGGCTATACTCAATCGATCTATTGAAAAAAATAAAGATAAAGCATTTCAGGTGAAGGAAGCAACAACCAAATATGGTGAGAACAATGGTCCATCAAGCAGAGGAGAGGAAGAGGAGGATTTCGTAGTGGTCGAGGTCGTGGCTATGGAAGAGGCAGAGGAAGGAATGATGGGCATAGGCAGTCCAATGAGCAAAGTAACACAAAGAATGACATTCAATGTCATCATTGTTAGCGCTACGAGCATATAAAGGCTAATTGCTGGTATAAAGACCAGAAAATAAACTTTACAGCAACATAAAATGAGGAAGAGAATTATCTCTTTATAGCTTGCTTTGATACATATCACAAGCCAAGTGATGTATGGTTTGTAGATAATGGCTGTTCAAATCATATGACAGGCACCAAATCTTTGTTCCAGGAGCTAGACGAGAAGCAAAAGAAAAAGGTGCAGCTTGGCAACACAAAAGAGATGCAGGTTGAAAGAAAAGGCACTGTGGGTATTAACACTAGCCACGACAAAGTAAAAATGTTGGACAACGTTCAATTTGTACCTGACATAGGATACAATTTGTTGAGTGTTGGACAACTAATGTCTGATGGGTATTCTCTTTGGTTTGATGACGATGCTTGTGTCATTACAAACAAGTAATCAGGCAAAAAGGTTTGCATCACTATGACGCCAAACAAGATGTTTCCGCTGGATGTTTCTAACATAGAAAGTTTTGCACTTGCTGCAAGTGCAAAGGATGAGTCGAAGTTGTGGCATTTGAGGTATGGTCACCTCAATATAAAGGGCCTGAAATTGCTAGTTGACAAAGGTATGGTTCTTGGACTACCAAAAATTGATTCTATTAAATTCTGTGAAGGGTGTATTTATGGAAAACAAAATAGAAAGTCTTTTCCTGTTGGAAAAGCTTGGAGGGCTTCAAAGTGTCTTGAATTAATACATGCTGATTTATGTGGACCTATGCATACTACATATTTTGGTGGGAGTCGTTATTTTCTACTATTTACTGATGGTTGTAGTCACATGAGTTGGGTCTATTTTTTAGAAAACAAATCAGAAACATTTCAAAAATTCAAGTACTTTAAAGCCCAGGTTGAGAAGCAAAGTGGTCTATACATAAAAACTTTTCGCACAGATAGAGGCGGCGAATTATTGTCCAAGGAATTTAATATCTTCTGTGAGGAAAATAGCTTTCACAGGGAACAGACAACACCTTATACTCCGGAGCAAAATGGTGTTGCTGAGCAAAAAAATAGCACTGTTGTGGAGATGGCAAGAAGCATGTTACAAGCAAAGGGAGTTCCGAATCAATTTTGGGCTGAAGCTGTAGCGCATCAGTCCATTTATTGAATCAGTCTCCAACAAAGGCTGTTATGTATCAAATTCCATTTGAAGCTTGGAAGGGTAGAAAATCAACTGTAAGTTATTTAAGAATTTTTGGTTGTATTGATTATGCTTTGGTAAATTCCCAATTTCGTCATAAGTTGGATGAAAAATCTGAAAAATGTGTTTTTATTGGTTACTGCACACAATCTAAAGCATATAGATTGTATAACCCTCTTAGTAGAAAGATTTGAATTAGAAGGGATGTAGTATTTGATGAAATGGCTAGCTGTAATTGGAGTGGAAGCAACGATAAAATGCAAGAGCAAATTCCTATGCCCACTGGAATTTCTTTTGATGCAATTCAGCAGCCAACTCCTACAGCTACAACAGCCGGTTCTAGTACCACTTCTCCAGATTCATTCTCTTCAACTTCAGGGAACAGAAACTCTTCATCAAAAGATGGTTCTTTTGTTGATAATAACTCATTTGGCATTGCTGTTTTTGGTGGTCATAATCATTGTTGAGATTTGGAACTATCGACGAGTATTAGAAAACATATGAATATGGAATTACGATAATAACAATGACATGGGAAGCAAATGTGACACCAACGTAATACTTAGGGGCTTATATGACTCTGTAAGCATTTTGACATCTCAAATTGAAGCACATCAAGTGAAGACATTTAACATCAGCCAAGAGATTTGAACTCTATTATACTAACTAATATCAAATACAAGGTGTTCATGAATGTGGAACCAAGGAGGAAGCTGTGCAAATTCAACTTAAGGACGGAGGCATATTCCAAGTAAGTACATATAAATGTACAATAGAGAAAGTAGATATCTTGTGAGGTAACATTATAGTCTAACACAACGGGAGTAATAACCAATAAAGGGAACACTTGAACATGTGACAAGATGACATATATATAGAGAATTGAAGCAAGTTGGCATGATATGGCCAGATTGTATATCCAACATATAAACATATGTACCATGTGTAATGTAGGATCACTTTGATTTATATAAGGGAAATAAGTGTCAGGGGTACTTTGACGATTAAACAAGTTTAAACCTTGCATGCTAACACTTGGTAGAGTAAACAAGTACAACCAAATTGTTCACAACTCAAATCAATAAGCAGTGCACGGTACACGGGCGAATGAACTATAAGGAATGTAAGAAATGGACTAGATGAGCACATGATGCATGAGTACTAAAGCTACAAAATTTTGTTATACGTAAGCAAGTAGACTACATGACAAGTAGGCATATAAGAAAATGAACTAAGAAACACAAACACATTGAGCAAGTGTGTTATATTGCATGGATAGGTGGACTAACATGTCAATGTGTACATATATAAAATATGAGCAAGTGAGCACATGAAACATGAGCATAAAAGCTATAAGGCATGTAAAATATATAGAGGTGGTCGTATGATCAATTATCTTACAGTACCCACACAAAATGATCAACTGACATGAGGAAAGTAGCCAGTGCAATAAATAACATGTAGGGAAAAGGTCCTACGAAACATATAGCAATAAACAAGGGTACTCCAAAATGGACAACACTTGCATGGAAGTATTCTATGACATTAGGTAACCTGTAAGAAGGTAATCCACAAAGGGAAAATGACATACAAATAGATAAGTTATAGAGCATGCAAAATGTATAATTATATAACAAATCATCTTTGGAACTACGAGATATCCTATAGAACCACTCTACCATAATAAGGCAAACACACTGTCTTACGCGTTAAGTCACAAGTGGGATAGTTCTGCGCATATTCCTTACTCACCTCAAAACAATTGATTTCCCCATCTATTCTCTCCAATATCCTAAGAATTCTTATAGGTGTTGTACTATTGGGACTTGGCTTCCGTCTAGGTAAATATAAATACAACAGTCAAGATAGAAAAAGAAAATCCTCAAAAAAAAAAGTTCATCTTTTAGAGTAGGAGGATGAGGTCAACTTTGCCTTCATTACTAGCTTGTGTTATATCACTCAATGTCTGGTGCCTTTTGAAGGTTGAAATAGAAAATAAATAGTGAAGCTTGAACGCACCGTGAAACATGAACTCTAATAATATGTAAATTTTAGGTACCTATAAAGTTATATCATGATTCATAACGTCTTAGAGTTAGACGATTTGGGATTAACTAGATAGGTTTGGCCATACTAACAGATTTCCTCCTCTGTTTGTTTTAATAATAAGTGAGGGTGCTCCGACTCTTTTCCATGCAAGATAGCAAATAAGAACAACTAGCATATGCATATGATCAATTTTTCATTTCTCTTAACTGGACTAGGACTGATGAATTACTGTAGGCATATATTAAATGAATCAGGTAATATCTCTATTCGAGTCTTCAGATGAGCCAATTCCATTAAGAAGATCAACAAGGGTTAAAGAGCCGAACCCGAAGTACGCCAATGACATGTATACAACTTGTCAATTTTCTTTTGCTATTTCAGATGCTACACATTATGGAGAAGCATCTGAAAAGGAAGAGTGGCGGAGAGGGACTTTAGAAGAAATGAAATCCATCGAAAAGAATGGCACATGGGAGATGGTGAAATTACCAGAAGACAAAAATGCAATTGATTTGAAATGGGTGTTCAAGACAAAGTTTGCAGCAGATGGACCCTGCAAAAGCATAAAGCTCGTCTTGTGGCAAAAGTATATGCGCAACAATATGATATTGATTTTGAAGAAACATTTTCTCAGTTGCTCGATTTGAAATTGTTAGACTTGTTCTAGCATTGGCTGCACAGTCACACTAGTTTATCAATTTGATGTCAAGTCGGCATTTCTCAATGATGACCTACAAGAAGAGGTTTATGTAGCACAACCAGAAGGTTTCATAAAGAAGGGCGATGAAACAAAGGTCTACAAACTAAAAAAGGCATTGTATGGTTTGAAGCAAGCCCCTCGAGCGTGGTATAGCACAATCGATGGATATTTTCTGGGAAAGGGATATATGAAAAGTGAGAATGAACCAACATTGTGCGTAAAGAAGAAACATATGGGGTTATTACATTATTTTCTTGGCCTTGAAGTCCATCAAACTGAAGATGGAATATTTCTTTCACAAAGGAAATATGCCAAGGACCTTCTCACTAAGTTTGGTTTGCTTTATTGCAAGCCTGCTGCTACACCTATGAATGTTGGTGAAAAACTGTAGCTTAAGGATGGAGCAGAGATGGACGATGCTAGAAGTTTCAGAAGTATGGTTGGAGGTTTAATTTACCTAACCCATACTCGCCCCGATATTACATTCTCTGTTGGTGTTATATCCATGTTTATGCAACAACCTTCAAAGGTTCATTTTGGAGCAGCAAAAAGAGTTTTACGTTATGTCGCTGGAATTATGGACTATGGGATTTGGTATTCACAAGTTTCTAACTTCAGATTATGTGGGTTCACGGATAGTGACTATGCTGGTTCATTGGATGATAGACGAAGCGTTTCAGCACATATTTTTACTCTTGGGTCAGGAGTAATAAATTGGAGCTCAAAGAAGCAAGATACAACAACCATATCCACGTTTGAAGCTGAGTACATTGCAGCTACTTCAGCGGCTTGCCAAGCTATTTGGCTAAGAAGGATGTTAGCAGAACTTCAGCATAAGCAAGAAAGTGCAACAGAGATATACTGCGACAATAAAACATCAATCTCCATGACAAAGAATTCAAATTTTCATAGTAGAACGAAGCACATTGATGTTCACTTCTATTTCATTCGTGATTTGGTTGCAAAGGAGGAGATTGTATTGAAGAATTGCAGCACTCATAAGCAGTTGGCTGATATATTGACGAAGTCGTTAGCATCAGACAAGTTTATCTATTTGAGGGCTTTCCTTGGTGTCTGTAACTTTGAATCAAGGGGGAATATTGAAGACTGATTCAAAATATGACCTGGTCAATTAAGTTTGTTAGTAGTGTCCTATATTCTAGGGCTAGTTGTTAGCAAATATGTTGATCATGGTGCAGTACTTTCTGGTTGTTTTGGTTAGTAATTATTTTTTTAGTTAATGGAAGTAGTGGTCACTTAATGACTTAGTAATTTGTTATTTCAAGTCTATAAAAAGCTATACTTTCCTGTGATTTAATATACAGAAAAATAGAAAAGTCTTCAACTTACAATTCTTTGTTTCTTCTTAAAAGTTTTCCTGCCTATTTACTCCAACAGAAGATACACGTTTGAGATATTTTACGTGTGCATCATATTTCCAGAAGTTTTGACTAAAATGTTACTCACAGTAACATTTATTTAGGATCCAATCACGCGCCATCAAATCGTGCAAATTTAAAATGGAATCTTGCAAATGTATTTATAAAATGTTACTCTCAATAATATTTTATTTTACCTTTAAAATGTGATTATCAATTATGACACTAAACTAACCACATGTAATTATAAAATAAATCTTGTTGGAAGGGATGTTCTGCATGTTCCAACAATATTCAACAAAAATTTCACTTGTGTGGTCGATTATTAAAATCATATTCACAAAACTTCATTGGGTATGAATTAAATATGTCAACTTAATGTTGGGTATGTAGCAAGAATTGATGGGAAATAGAGAGAAAGAGGAACTTGAAAAGTTGATAACTTGAAGAGTTGAGAACTTGAAAAGTCCTCTTATGCTTTAATGAAAAGGCATTTGTCCCTCATCGGTCGTGGAAAGAAAAATATGAGAGTTTAAATATAGAAATACTCCTATTAATTGTTAAAAGGGTTGGAAAGAGGGACCCCCCTCGCGCCGTTGTCGTCATCGCTCGGCTTCGGCTTCGGATTTGGATTTGGATTTGAAAAATAATCGATGTTTGTTTTTTTATTATTTATTTAATTAATTAAATGGCCAAAACATTTTCAATTAATTAGTTGATAACAAAAACGTTTTCAGCCATTTGAAAGGTTGCAAACTTTCATTAATGGTCTGTGGATTATGAAAGGGTTGCAACCTTTCGGAACCTGTTCCTCTTGCCTATAAATACCATTCACTCTTCAGAATTTTTAACTTACGAATTTTATGATTTTCTTCTTCTTCTTCTTCTGCACAAAAATTTTCTTCGTGTACTTTCCTGCTGTTGGCTGGTTCGCTGAGGGGAATAATTTCCTTAAGGGGACACTGTGAGTTCAGTGGACTTGATCTTTTTCTGTTAAAAGTTTTTAGATTCTGGTACGTTATAGATTTTTAATTTTTCCTTAATTATTTTCTGTTCATCTCTTGTACTAATTCAGTAAACTTTGGTTACTTTGTGTTTCTGCAAAGTTTTATTAGAATCAGTAATTCTGTTTTTTTTTCTAAGACAAATTGGCGATAATCTTAAGGAAGTTAGTTTTCTTATATATTAATCTGTGTTTCTGGTGGAGACAAAAAACTTCATGATTTTATACTCCTTGAAGTTTGCAATTATAATTTATTGCTTACTAAGACTGTATCATTTTTTGTTTATCAGAAATGGCAAACAACGGTGTTACAGTGGTTGTTGCTGCACCAACCCGAACTGTTGTACCACAAGCAGAGAAACCGGGTAAATTCACTGGTGTGAATTTCAAAGGATGACAGCAATGAGTATTTTTCTGTTACCACTCTTGGTCTGCAGAAATTTACCAGCGAAGAAACTCCAATGCCTGCTGATGATATGCCAGACAGAGAAAAATTTATGATTATCGAAGCATGGAAACATGTAGACTTCCTATGTAAGAGCTACATTTTGAGTGCTTTAGAGGATGACTTATATAATGTCTATAGTGCAATTTCAACTTCGAAAGAATTATGGGATGCACTTGAGAAGAAATATAAGACAGAAGATGCATGCTTGAAAAAAGTTTGTGGGTGCAAAGTTTTTAGACTATAAAATGGTAGATAGTAAAACTATTGGATCACAAATGCAGAAACTTCAACTTATTCTCCATGATCTGATTGCTGAAGATATGGTGGTAAATGAAGCTTTTCAAGTGGCTGCAATGATCGAGAAGTTGCCTCCTTCGTGGAACGACATCAAGAATTATCTAAAGCACAAGCGTAAGGAAATAAAGCTTGAAAATCTTGTGATTTGGCTCAAGATTGAGGAAGATAACAAAACCGCTGAACAGAAGTCTCGTAAGAGTTCAACAATCATTGGAGTTAATATTGTTGAAGAAGCTCCTACCAAAGACAAAAAGAGAAAGAAGTCCAACGGACAAAAGTCAGAACAGGACAAGAAGAAATTCAAAGGAACTGTTATAATTGTGGTAAGGCTGGTCATAGGTCTTCTGATTTTCGTGCTCCAAGAAAGGACAAAGACAAAGTCAAAGGCAAAAGTCAAAGCAAAAATCGTGGAAACAATGGAAGATTCAAATGACTTATGTGCAATGATTTTGGAGTGTAACTTAGTTATAAATCCAAAGGAGTGGTTTCTCGACTCAGGTGCCACTCGACATATTTGCTCTGCGAAAGAAACTTTTGCAACGTACACTCCAAATGATTTATGGCATGCCCGCTTAGAACATGTAAATTACAAAGCCTTGCGAAAATTGGTTACTCTAGAAGTATTGCCTGATTTTAAATGCGATAAATCGAAATGCGAAATTTGTGTGTAAGTAAGTTTGTTAAACATCCTTATAAGTCTGTTAAAAGAAACTCCAAAACTTTAGACTTAATTCACACAGATATATGCGATATGAAGTCGACACCATCTCGTGGTGGAAAAAAGTATTTTATAACTTTTATTGACGACTGCACTCGATTTTGTTATGTATATTTGCTTAATAGTAAGTATGAAGCAAGTGATGCATTTAAGCAATACAAAAATGAAGTGGAGAACCAATTCAATCTAAAGATAAAAATGATTCGGAGTGATAGGGGTGGAGAATATGAATCTCCTTTTGCAGAGATATGTTTGGAATATGGTATTTTTCATCAAACTACTGCACCCTATACACCACAGTCAAATGGTTTGGCGGAACGGAAGAACAGAACATTAAAGGAAATGATGAATGCCTTGATGATTAATTCTGGTTCATTGCGTAACCATTTGGTAGGTCCTCTTGATTTCGAGGATGCTACAGTTTTAGTCTAGCATTAGTATGTTGACATAGCTAGTGGATGTTGTCCCTAGCATTTCTTTCATACATTTATTCGAAGCTTTGTAATAAGGACGTTTTGGCAAACTATTATGATAGGTTATTCTTTGATTTGAATTGACTCCGCAATTGTTAGATGGCTGTTCCTTTACTTTGAGCTTAGTATATGATGTAACTAGTTAATAATTATATGAAGTATATGTATACTTCATACGTTTAAAAAGTTTTAAATTTTCCTCAAATTTAACTTGATGAATGTTATGAATGCAAGAAAAGGCTTGTCTGCGACCTCTGCTAGCTCAACGACGCCGGTTGTGATTCGGATTCCAGAATCCGGGTCATGACAAAAACATTTTCAGTTATTTAGTTCAAATTAACCAAAATGTTTCAACTTTTTAGTTGACTAACCCGACCCGACTTGGATCCCCGCGCGACCCGTTTGATTTAAAAAACTTTCCCGTTTTATTCAAATTTCCCACCATGACTGTTCTGAAAGGTTGCAACTTTCAGGAATAGTCAGCACCATTTGAAAGGTTGCAATCTTTCATTAATGGTCGTATGGAATCTGAAAGGGTTGCAACCTTTCGTAACCTGTTCCTCTTGCCTATAAATACCATTCACTTTTCAGAATTTTTAACTTACGAATTTTATGATTTTCTTCTTCTTCTTCTGCGCAAAAATTTTCTTCGTGTACTTTCCTGCTGTTGACTGGTTCGCTGACACCAGAGTTTTTGTTATCTATACTCTTGTGATTGAGATCATTTTTCCCTGGGAGGTCATATTCCAAATCAAACCTCGGATACTAGAGGGGAATAATTTTCTTAAAGGGACACTGTGAGTTCAATGAACTTGATCTTTTTCTATTAAAAGTTTTCAGATTTTGGTACGTTACAGATTTTTAATTTGTTCTTAATTAATTTATGTTCATATCTTGTACTGATTCACTAAACTTTGGTTACTTTGTGTTTTTGCAAAGTTTTATTAGAATCAGTAATTCTGTTTTTTTCTAACACAGATTGGCGACACTTAACATATAGTATTATGTTAACTTATTACTATAGCTCTACATTTATTTTTCTAGTTTATTAATTATAAAAAAAATGTCCTACTTTTATGTGTAGGATAAAGATGGAGAATTTTGAACATAATGTGATGGTTGCTTTATATTGGAGTGGAAAAAAAAACTAATATGAACGAATTTAGGTATACTTGATATGGTAGAATGATTATTAGCATATTTATTCCTCTATATGACAGCACCAACTCGAAATGTTTGAGACTATACAACTAGTAATAGTATTAAATACCACTTTCACAAACTTGAAGAATATAAATTTGACTTCACAATTCAAATTTAAATACCATTACCGATAGAGTATTGAATACCACTTTCACAAACCTTGAAGGAATGACAACGTAATTACAAAGGACGAGATATTATTTTGAGAATATAGGCCCATCGACCACTTTGTAGTTCTCAAACTAGTATGACATGTGCTCGTATCCAAACAAAGTCATGTTAGCTTTTTGCATTGCCTCAATAGCTTATTTCTGCATAAATTAGGACTTAATGAGCTTGGATTATCATACATTACAGGTGAAATATCACCTGCAGTTTTATCACGGAGAATTCTTGTCAAATAATACATACGAAAAAACTACAAAATAATGATATGACTGTTTTTTTCTAAGCCAACTGAACACAATGTACTAAAACTACTTTTTTGGCATATACACCCTTCACATTATTTTAAAAATATTAAATCTTTGGCGAGGAATTATGAACGATAAAATATCTGCAGCTATATATCGTCACTGACCATGTTTCTCCATATAAAATTTATCTCATGCCGTTATATAAAGTAAATGAAAAAAACAAAAGATAGTTTTCCCTCCATTTCACATAGAATGACCTGGTTTGACTTGGCACGGAGTTTAAGAGTATAAAGAAGACTTTTGAATCTTGTGGTTCTAAATTAAAGTTAGGTCAAATGTACAAAATTTCCCTTTGATTTTGTTGCCTTAAACATGCCACGTGGAAAGTTGTTACCAAAAAAAGAAACAAATCATTCTTTTTAAAATAGACTAAAAAGGAAAAGAGAACATTTTTTTTGAAATAGAGGGGGAAGTAAATTAAAGCTAAAAGACTCCTGAAAAATCAAGCTTTAAGAGAAACAACACTGTAGTTAGTATAAGATAGGTGTAAAATAATTTAGAGAAAGACTGAGATCTCCTTTTATGATGTGCATTTGCTGTTATCTAATGGTTACTATGCAATAAAATCCAGTGACATTGAGGTAAGATTAGTTTAAATGAAAGCTCTAGTACTTACATTGCTTGGAGCAACAGAAATATAAGTCATTCTCAACAATAGTTCTAGCACGGGCAATTGACACCCTCTCTAGGATAGCTCCAATTGCTCCTCCATGCATGTTACCAAAAATATTCACATGACACAAGCTATATAAATCCTCACTGACCATGTTACTTTCGGCCATCAAAAAATCTACCACAACCAATTGTAGTAATTATTAATACACATGTATATCTTTTGAAAGACACTTCATCACCCTTATATGTTCCAAGGCTATCAAATAAAGTAATTTGTATCAGCTATATGGATCCTCATTGACCAACATTTCTCTATTATTTAAATTAATCTCAGGACAACGTATAAAGTACATGAAAAATAAAGATATTAGAAGTTCATTCTATTTTATATTTGCATCAGAATCTGTCACGACCCAAAAGCATACCCTAGAAGATAGGGTACAATCTTGGATTGTAACTGGCGTCGTCGACCTCTCGGAGGTCTAAGACAAGCCTCTCATATCATTCATTGCATTTACATAGTAAATTTGGCGGAAAATTTAAAACTTTTCATAGCACATCATATGCTAGAAACATCACATCATATATATATAAAACATAAGTCATAATACATATTTAGACTCTAAGTCTCTTTGCCATCTTAGACTCAATAACTTTAGAATACATTAGGGACACGGCCCATACGACACCTTACATAACTATACAATATTTAAAGACTTTACATTAAAGACATTAGTAGGACATCCTTGAACTTAAGGATTCCTTTCCTTGAGCTTGGGAAATCACCTATCAAGCTCCTCAATCATAGATCTCCTTTAAGCATTCCATAACCTACACTTTGTGTAAAAAGTAAAGAAGAATGGGATTAGCACAAGAATGTACTAAGTATGGCAACCATGCGAAAACATGCATTTGAAAGGGACATTTCCTTTGAAATCATACTTCATGCCATTTTGAGTAAATCATCATAAAACCTTTATCAATAGAATTTATATCATCCACATACTCCATAGCAACACAATCAAAGGCCAAACATCATAGAAAAGCACATATAGAATTTAAGTACAATTTGGAGTCACTTTACAGTGAACTCCATCACCTTTACAGTAAACCCTTACTCTTAATTCATTAGCCTCCTAAGTAATCCTTTAGGGATACTTGGTGCAATGTATCACCTTAGGAACACAAGAGAAAAGCCATACATAGCATCTACACAAGACAACACAAGTCATCATAGAAGTATAGTACAATATAAACATAGTCAAACCAAGACTACAATATCATACATAAAGGACACATACATCATCATATGCATTAGGATACCTTCCTAAGACTTCCTAAGGAGTCACTTGTGCAATGTCTAGATGGGTTCATTACTTCCACCTATCCTAAGTAACTTACCTTAAGTCCTCCTAGTTAGGATCCTATTCAATTACTTCCATTGTCCATTTTATCTTTAGGGAAACCATAGCCTTAACCGACACTAAGACCATGGGTGCTAAACATGGAATTTGGTGTTGTAGAGCCTTACACCAAAGGAAGGTGTTCCTACCTAGCCAAGGTAGAACATTAACATACATTCTAGCATCCTAAGTGAAATCACTTTGCTAGATCCTATGTGGCAAGCATAGCTTATGGAACTAAGAGATAGGTATTCCCTCTATATACCATTTGGTAATGGGGCCTCACCTCATGAGAAAACGTGAGTGCATATTCCTCAAGGAAAGTCAACACTTCATGTGGGTCCATAGTTGATTATTCCTCTAAGGGAAGTCAACACTCTATAAGGGGACAAATGGTGAATATTCCTCCAAAGAAAGTCAACACCTCTCAATGTCAAGTTCACTCGGTGCTAAGCTAAGTTCCCTTTATTGAAAAGCCTTTATTACCTTTATTTATAAAACATAGGTTTAGGATATTCATCATTCATATGCTTATAGCATATTCAAGCACCTATCTAGTTTTTGGAGTATTCTTGGGCACCCCTAGCAAGTCCTCTTCTCACTAACTAGATCATCCATGTGTGTGAGTGTATACTTAGATGTGAGCAAACCTTTCACATAACACATAAGGTCACACATGTTCACATATCAATGCATAAGTCTATAGGCATAACTATATGAGCAATACTTTCATATAAACCTACTAAGACACTATACTTTGTCACGACTGGAATCTAGCCCCCAGACGAAACTGGCGTCGTTGACCTCTCAGAGGTCGCAGACAAGCCTACTTACGTCATTCTTACTTTACATAGGTTAATTTTAGCGGAAAATTTGAAACTTTTTGTTTCTAAATATTGCTTACTAAACAATTCTAGTACATTCGTAATTTGTTCACCATCAACCATCTAACATTAAGAGATAATCAAATGAAAGGAATAGTTCAATATTTATAAAGCGTATAATTGCCAAAATGACACCAACACATAGTCTGAATAAAAACAGGAAAGAAACGCTAGTGGAACATGATCCACCAGCTCAACTCTAAATCTAAGCTATAATATAAAACAGTAGCATCCTCGAAAGCATGAGGACCTACCAACTCCGGGTGAATGCTGGACGTCCGGATAACTGCAACGATGATCCTGTAGCTCTATCGTCCACCTGTGCCTGCACCTAAAATAGTAGAGTTTGTATAGGGTTAGTACACACTTGTACTAAGTATGGGTATATGCAAGCACACACCAAGGACATGCATGAGAAAGAATAGCTCTTTCCTAACAACGTGATTTTTGGAAGTCAAGTCAGTAGACTTGCCAAATTGGGATTAGGAAAGTTTCCAAATTTGGATTAAGAAAGTAAATGATCTTTCCAAATTTGGATTAGGAAAGTCAGTGAGCTCTCCAGATTTGGAATAGGAAAGTTATGCCATGAGAATAACATACATCATCATACTTTTCACATTTGCACACGGCACATAACATTTACACATAGCACATATCATATAACATACAATATATTTTGCATGTAGCACATAACTTCTTTCATAGCATTCATTCATATGCCATGAGACCTTGGAATCATGGACTTGACATTAAGACATCCCAGAAATGAGTGCTCAACAGATGGGACCTCAATTAGAGAGTCTTCATTAGCAAACACAGAGTCTGCTTCGTTCATTCATACGTACTCCATTTCATTTCGTTCATAGGCCAGTGTAAACACCAGCTATACCTAGGATGTAGTTTAAGACTTTCATTAGGTTCGTTGTGCAATGACCAAGAATGACCTAATGTCATTACTTGAATCTAACTCACCTTTTGATTATCCTATTCTAACATCTTTGGTATCATTCATTTCATTATGTGCTTCATTGAGGCTGGCCTCATTCATTCATTGGGAACTTTAACTTTAACCGACATAGATCATGTGAGCATCATGAAATCCAGTGTCTCCCCCACACCGAAAAGAGGTGGAATCACTGGCCAAAGTGACCCAAAACATACTAGCGTACATGGGAATTTAACCCCGCCAGATCCCTATATTGGCAGTATAGGTTCAAAGACTAGGAGATATAAGAAGACCCATACCCGGCAAGCCGGACAGTCTCATCTCATGAGAGTTACGTGAACCTCCGCCCTTCCTGAAAGAAGGCATCACCGCTCATAGCTAGCCTATCGGTGCTCAGTATAAAGTTCCATTTCATTCATCTCATACGTCATGGAAGCTGGCTTCTAGTATGAGGACATCATAGCTCATTAGATGATTTCTCATCTCATCATTAGTATTAAGTGTGTTAAGCTCAATACCTTCATTAGAGTGTTCATAGAGACTGGTCTCTTCATTATCTTACACTCTCATAGGTGAATACGTATTGGTAACATTTTCTTAGGCTCATTTGAGATTGCTCTCATCATTTACATTAGCCTCATATCATGTTGTCACCACATTCATCATCATTAGCACCTTTGCTTTTCATAGTTATTCACCTCTTATTACGTGAATGTTCATTTCATCATATGCCAATGCACTTGGCCATTTGGTGTGTTTCACACCCTTACTTAACCCTTCTAGGATTTCATTATTTCATTGTTCATTTCATCATTTCATTGTTCATCTCATCATATGCCAATGCACTTGGCCATTTAGTGTATTTACACTCATACTTAACCCTTCTAGGGTTCATCATTTTATTTCATACATCTTAGGTTCACTTACTTTTGAACGTATGTTAGACTTATGCGTCTATACATTCAAGTCATGACACTTCATTCATATTTCGTCTAAGATTATGTGATACAAGACTTATGCATCTTGTATATGTGCCAAGATCTTGATTTCGATCTAAGTATGTGGCATTATTCTCAGATATTTTATTCACGTATGACTTATGTATCAATACGGAAACTTGAGCAAGGAAACCCAAGTCTTGAATCAGTTGGATATCATTTATATTTTAATTGATTTTTATTCTAATACTCATAACATTATGACTCTAAGTTAAATCACAATATTAACATTGAAGGATTAATTTTCTCCTTAGTAATAATCCTAATTTGGCCGAAGGGTTGTGGGTTCGAACCCCCACAACCCCTTTTTAATTTTTATTAACTTCTCCTTGCCCAATTTCGCCTAAACCAAGAGGTTGTGGGATCAAACCCCCACAGCCTCTTTTATTTTATTCTTTAATTAGCCTAAGTAGGGAGGTTGTGGGTTCGAACCACCACAGCCTCCTTACTTTTAATTAATTTTCGCTAGGGGCTGTGAGGTGGTGGGTTCGAACCCCTACAGCCCCATATATATTTTTCTTTTTATTTTCGCTAAGTTGAGGGCATTGGCAGTGAGGTCGTGGGATCAATCCCCCACAACCTCACTTGCTTTATTAACTTATTTTCGCCTCCTCTAGTTCCAGCCTTGAGGTCGTGGGTTCGATTCCCACGCCTCACATCCTTTTTTTTCTTTATTCTCCTTCTTCCTTGCTTCCCACGAGTCATGTGTTCGATTCCCCCCATCCCCATTTTTTATTAATTCATTTCGTGGGCAGCAACTAAGGGGTTCGAATCCCCTTAGCCCCAACACATTTTTTTAAAAACAATTCCAGCCTCTTGGTCATGTGAGGTCTTGGGTTCGATTCCCCTTGACCTCACCTATTTTAATCACTTTTAAAACTCTTCCAAAATTTCCAGAACCTGCCCGAAATCAACATCACAAGCTGGAAATTTTGATTATCTTTTTGCAGCCTATTTTCTCCACTCTTTAACGTTAAAAGTTCATGCATTTGGAGTAGTGTTTAGTGAGTCCTTTAGGTGCATTTTCATGGACATATTTGGCCAAGAATGTTTCATTAAATTCAGACACATTACACTTAAATGAACATCATCATTTACATAAGTTTATACACTTAAAATGACACCCAAAATCATATCAAACTTGAAGCCATAAATCAACACTCATTTACAGTAAGTTTACAGTAAACTTTTTCACATACACACACATATTTTCGGCAACAAAGCTTGTCATTCATATGATTCCAAATACATGTTCAGGAACATATTCATCACGAAAACACATTGCAACACCTAATTTCTACCAGCAAACATACCAACCTATGATTTGATGAGAGCTAAGGACAGGGATATGCAACGGGGAACAACTTAGTTTTCGGATTAAAATCGTCTGAGTCCTAAGGGTCTCTTGGGAAATGGACCAAGAGTAAGAAGACCCATACCTTTATTTTTTTTCTTGTTCAACCACGAAATTTCTGCCCAAATCCTCTCCAAAAATCAGTCCAAGTTCAACACTTCAACACCAATCGACGGAAGACTCCTCCCCTTTGCTTAAAGTGATGGATTTATGTTGTTTTCTTAGATTTTTGGTATGAGTTCTTCAAGTGTGAAGAATTTCAATATATTTTCTGTTTTTGAACTTGTTTTGGCAGAGATAAAACGTGAGAATGAGTGGTTAAACGTGAGAGAGAGAGAGAGAGAGAGAGTGAGTGAGTGAGAGTGGCTTAAAATTAGGAGTTTTAGTTTGGGAATTAGTCAAACTAGGACTCCTTGTTAAACCTTTAATTAAAATCTGATTTTTCTTTTTCTTAAATCAGCTAATATTTACTAATTAATTAATTAAATTTATCCATTTAAATAAAAACAAGTTAAATCATTGCTTCCACCTAGGTTCGAACCCGGGTGGAGCAAGACTTCACTCCTAGAGCTCACATTCGGCCCTCTCTCTCAAAATTGCCCTTCCATTTTATTAAATAATTAATTATTTATATATTTAGGGTAATTACGATATTACCCTTAGCCTGGTAAAAGACCATTTTACCCCTAGACCCTCACTTCAAATTTCTTCTTTTTAAGTCCGGTAAAGACTCCTTCGATTAAATCTTCATTTTCGAGAGCCTTACTTGGTTGGTTCCAACCTTTCCAAGCTCAACTAACTCCCCAAGTTAGTTGGCTTGGTCGTAGTAAGGGTTTTGAGGTCTGGTTCTACGCGTATCAGTCTGTGTGAACCTTGGTCTAATCGCAAGCATTCTTGCCAACCTAAGTCTTGATCCTATTCATTTTTTTTAGGGTTGTTACAACGCATTCATACTTCATTATATCATATTCATAGCATGTTCATATAATCATCCTTCATATGCATAAGAACCAAACCTAGGAACTATCCTATCAAGATACACATGTGCAATGCATAGACAAGGTCCCATACCCTTGCCCACACTAGTACACCTATCAAGTCATCCTAGTAGGGAATACACATCATACATTCATGAACATCACCTTAACATGCATAGTAGTAGACACTAGTGAATATGAGAACTACCTATCATTTAGACACAATGACTTATACTACTTGTATCATGCATGTAAGTGAGAGTGTGTGTATATTGACCAACATGATCACATAATGACTATAAATAACTTATTAAGTCAGCCACCCTATTAAACCACATTACACTTCAAGCACATAGCACACAACACATAATAGCATAGGAGACAAGTCAATATATACAATGTAATCAAGACTCCTAACTTTAGCTATTTACACTTTCATATAAGGGGTACATGGGTAGAGGCTATTAACCACTTTAACACATTAATGGCAGCACCTATACAATACCCTAACATGATTATACACATGCTCAAACAATAGCCACACAACCTAATTCACAACTAGAATAGGAAAGTAAGCATAAGCTTCTCATAGTATCATCTTAAGCACATGTTCATAAGTTCATCAATTTGCCTTCAAAGCCATGGTCAATACATATATAATGACAATAAAGTAAACACCGCCACCATAAGTGGACCATACCACACAATGCCATACAAGGCTTCATCAACATTTCTATAAAGAATAGAGAAGTAGAAGAATACAGGAAATAGGCATTCTTACCAACTCCTCAACATTTAATCCTCATTGATCAATACACCTTGTTTATCAATAATTCATATATATGGCAGTAGCTAAATGTACTTTAAACATATAAGAAACCATGTACAAATCACTACACGATTATACCATAACATATACATCACATACTAGGAAAGTAGAAGAACATAGATCGTTAATCAATTTCACTCATATGGATTATAGGTCATATTTCATGAATCATATCACCCTAAGGCAGTAGCTAATGAAATCATAATCTAGATGAGACACTACTACAATTTGCCATTAAAGGTCGATACAAGCATACTTCATATAGGGAGTTCATGGAACGTAAGTTTACATAGATTAATCATATTCAACCTATCATGAATTGACCCATATTGTATTAATTACATATAATTCATCCTCATATTTCATTATAGGCAGCAGCTATAGACATTAACCATAATCAATTCCTATAGCGACTAACCTAACGTCAAGATCACAAGTTACAACTTCATAGACAAGAAGAACCTAGATTAATTCAAACCAAGCCTTCTCTACTTTGGTCATACATGATTTATATCCACAATTCAACCATGTTATTAACCTAAAACAGTAGCTACAAGAATCACAACTTAATTGAAATTCACTGTAGATCATAAGAAAGCCTATGTTACAGTGAACTATAGAAACTAAGCTAAACATGCTCAAATATTCATACATTGATCCTCATGGATCATTCAACATCAATTCGACATAAATTCATGTAAATAACAGTATATACAATCACTTTAACGTAAGGAAATCATAATTCGATCGATAACAAGTCAAGATCACAAAGCCCATGCAAGAGCTAAACCAATTTTGGAAGGAACATGGGTTCATCATGCAATTGGAGTGAAAACACATTAAAACCATTGTATTAACTTCAATTCATCATGATTTAATCATTAAAAACGTTTTGAGAAAGAACCCATGGCTAGATTGGAGAAGAAGAACTTTGATCATAAACTTTCTTTGAAAACATTGTGAAGAACTCTCCAAGTGAAAGGTTACTTAGAGATCAAGGATCACCATACCTTAATCTTCATGAAGACCTATAAAACTTGATGAAGAACCCATGATAATCCAATCTACAAGCTGTTCTTGAGCTTCAAAAACCATGGAGGTTCTAGAGAGAATATTTTGGAGGGGAAAGGCTTTAAACATGTGAGAGGATTTATGATTGAGTTGATCACGTTTTTAAAGACTTATATACACCTAAAATTAACTAAATAAACCTATTATAGTCAGGTTAGGACGTGGGGTGAATTTCGCATTCACCCCTTTAAGTGGCAGCACGCAGGCAGCCAAACCTGCAGGCACCCGCGACGTAGGCCTCGACGGGGCGTCATGGGCATGACGGGGCGTCATGCCCTCCGTCGCCCATGACTTAGACAAAATCTTGGCTCAAGACCTTACCAAGGCAATCCCCCTTCGACGAGACCTGCTTGACGGTTCGTTGGTGGCCCAACGATCCGTCATTGGGTCCGTCAAGGGACACTGCCTAGGCAGTGTCTAGGCAGCTTTGGGGTCCTTCTTTTGGGGCCTCTTGTGGGGCCCTTTAGAAGTCGTACCCGGACGTTTCCAACGCGATTACAAACATTAACATGTTATAGATCTTCCACATAAATTTCATCCAAAACAAACATCTACAAGACGTCCAAACAGCCTTGACCCCAACATGACATACGATGAACGTCTTAGGGGCTATCTTTCGAATGCCTTGGACGTTCTTGGACGTTTGACCCCCAAACTTCACGAAACTTCATACAATAACATTAAACATCATTATAAACCATTTCAAGACTTATTAGACTCAGTTCATACAATTTAGGCATGCATACTCACATGAGGCACATAAGCGACTATTCGTCGAACGTCTTGGACGTCCCTTGACGTTCGACTTCCAAATCACTTCAAACTTTGCACACTGACTCTATACCACATAATAAGGCATTTTAGGACCTTATAACATTAAGACGAACATGTTAGGCTCTAGACACCTTATCTCATTTTCGAGGCCTTACAGAATCATTGTACAATTTATGTAATGTGAAACTTCAGGTTCAACCTCTCAACAAAGCTTAGCACATTTAGTTCGCTGCTCTAAAGTTTCAAGTTTTAGTTCTTATATACCTGAAACCTCTCAATTACAGTTCTTGGCCTCAGTCTTTGTTTCTCTTTGCGATGCTGGTAAAGATAGTGAATCGCTGACAAGCAAGGGTAATTTTCAGTTATTCATCTAAAAAGAGGAGCATTTATGTCAAAATATAATGTAAAGATGTTAAAAGTACCAGTCCCACAATGCTTAGGAAAAATCATACGCTTCACTAATG
This sequence comes from Solanum sitiens, assembly GCA_016801875.1. Classification (NCBI taxonomy): domain Eukaryota; kingdom Viridiplantae; phylum Streptophyta; class Magnoliopsida; order Solanales; family Solanaceae; genus Solanum; species Solanum sitiens. Next base: position 913,177 of record JABWTJ010000356.1, on the reverse strand, counting down.
GTTCACCACATTCGCTTGCATTCTCTACTTCATCGTTGGAATCATCCAACTCATTACCTTCTATATTAATGTTGGAGTCCTCTAAATTATTAACAACACCAGGGATCTCAATGGACATTGGAAGCACAAGTGATGAGCTAAATTAAGTTAGGGGCATTCTGAAAATGTTGAGGTCGAGAACCACCAAATACATTCTCAAGTGACAAAAGACTTGGATTCCTAAATATTTGTGACGTCGTGTATGGACCAATATCAGCATTTATTGGTTGATATGTCATACGTGATGCCCTGTAGTTAATTCCTGAGTTTGGCCCTTGAAATGGAACCAATATCATAAGTTGTGTGATCATCTTCCGAGGCTGATTCGTTCATTTCAATAACATGAGCCCTCCTACCAGAAACACCACCTTTTCCTCGCCTACGAATGGAGAATCTAAGTTATTTTGTTAATACAAATGGTTCAAGTAGACCGGTATCCAATTGGTATGCACTGTAACCAGCCATATAAGTATCTATTTAAATGAAAAACCCATATGAAAGTAAATTAAAGATTAACCTAATATTAGTCCAAAATATTACAAGAAAATCAAAATAAATATAATGTCACCTAATGTTTTATTAAAAAATTGAAAAATAAACTCAATTTTAGTAGAGGCCGATTGTAGGTCAACCTCATAGTTATAGTCTTCCCTTCCATTTTCCTGTAAACATTTTTTTCGTTGTTTCTCTTTTCACTGTTTCTCTTTGCATCAACAATATGCGTGAATCCTCTAAATGAAAACACAACATAGAGATCAGAATTTCTTGAGTGAATCTATATAGCATTATTCTATATTCACTCGGTGCTAAGCTAAGTTCCCTTTTTATTAAAAGTCTTTATTAACATTACTTCATAAAATTAGGCTTTATGAGATTGACTCCCTATATGCTTAGCTCATAGGTCATAGATGAGAGTTCATCAACCTAAACCATGTGAGAAACCCTTTCACATAGACATAGCATATATCATAAGCACTATCTAGTTTAGGATACACATGAATACACCTTTCAAGGCCCCTCCATCGACTAGATCATTATACATGTGTGTGTGTATACATATATGTGAGCAATCCTTTCACACAAACATATTAAGACCACACATGACCATACATTCATATTCATGCACATAGAGAACCAAACCTAGGAACTATCCTATCAAGGCACACATGTGCAATGCATAGGCAAGGTCCCATACCCTTGCCCATACTAGTACACCTATCAAGTCATCCTAGTTAAGGAAACACATATCAAACTTTCATAGACATAAGCTTAACATGCATAGTAGTAGACACTAGTGAATATGAGAACAACCTTTCATTATACACTATGATCCTATACTATTTGTAAGCATGCATGTAGAGTGAGGGTGTGTGTACATTGGTCAATATGATCCCATAATGGCTATCAACAACACATTGAGGCAGCCACCCTCTTAGGACCACAATGCCCAACCAAGCCTAGACCACACAACACACAATAGCATAGGAGACAAGACAAGCTTCACATTACATTCAAGACTCCTAACCTTATCTATTCACAGACTCACATAGGGGTACATGGGTAAGGGGGCATTAACCATTTATACTCATCAAAGGCAACACCAAATCGAACCCCAACATAGTCATACACATGCATACGCAATATCCATACAACCTAGATCACAACTAATAGGAAACTAGGCATGAGGCTTCACATTGAGTGATCATCACCAACACACATTCATAATATAATTTGCCTTCAAGGCCATGATCACATCACATATATATTGACAACAAAGTAAACACCGCCACCATAAGTGGACCATACCACACAATGCCATACAAGGCTTCATCAACTACCAATATATATATATATAATAGGAGAGGTTATAGCGCCTACGTGTCAGCACCACAATTAATCTCTAATTTTTACCATTTAAATTGTCATCTCTATATATATCTATATATATATATATATAATAAGAGAGGTGATAGCGCCTACGTGTCAGCGCCACAATTAATCTCTAATTTTTACCATTTAAAGTATCAATTAATTAAATATAATTACTTTGTTTTCCTAATAAGAAAAAGAAGTTACTATTTTAGAAGATAAGTTAGAGCTTTTTAAATTAATATAAATTTTTTTTTTAAATAGTGATTACATACTCAAATTTTGAGTTTTTAAAAAAATATTAAAAATGATTTGACAAAAAGTATTTTATTTTAAATAATAATTACTATTTCATTTTTAAAATCATTTTAAATCTTAAATATAGCAATATGACGTGTGTGTCTGTGATAGATTCGTTTTTGGGGATAAATATTTTAAATTAATTAACATTATTACTTAAAATTAACATCTCATTACATATCCTCAAATTATAAACCCCCATTTAGAAGTTTCTTTTCAAATTCAACATTTATATAATATCTATATCTATATATCTATATAATAATATGAGAGACGAATATAATTTATGAATTATCAAAAATAATTTAAAATCTGTACTAAAAATAAAAATTGCAAAACAAAAAAAAAAAGAAAAAAAAGGAAACACAAACCGAAAAAATAGTAGTTATCCAAAGTAACTGTTGCATGCAGTTATCCTCATTTTAAAAATTTACATGCACTTATTTTTTAAAAGTTGAATAAAAAGGCATGGGTTCAATTCTACTAATCGGTTTGTTAAGTATCAGTTCAATTCATAGATTTCTCCCATTTCAAGTTAGTTTTTACAACATATTTGAACATTAATATTCTGTAGGTGGAGTGTTTGTGTTGTTCCTTCTTTAGTTTTCTCCTATTTCAGCTACTGTCTATGGTAATGTGTTTGCTTCTTTTCTATGGTTCATTTGCTACTAAAAGATCATGCAAGCATAATAACACTTCGGATTAGAAAGAAGACTCTCTTAATTTTTATGTTTTTCTTCACAGACAATTCTTCATTGTGACATAGAAAGAATATGAATGTTTAACAATCTTCAAATGATCTTAGAAGTTTTAAAATTAAAAATTGGTGTCATTATTCCATCAATAGATTCAAAGCAAACTTAAAATTATTTTGTTCTCATGTATTTTGGTTGTGTAAATTGGAACATGAGTGAAAAGAGCATGTAATTTCAAGTTTTTTTTTTTTTTATAGATTTAACTCCAACATAGAAACACTTTCCATTTCTTATTTCCCTCATCAGAAATATTTCACACAATTACACAAATAGAAACATATATTACATCATCACAAACTATATGAGGGCATTAAAATGAATTGAGATATAAAATAATAAAGAGTAATATTCATCTTCTTTAATTCTTATCAGCCATCATAATTTAAATGTGTTTATGTCTTTTTTGTTATTTTTGTGTGTCTTGCAGGTTACATGAAAGCAATTATATCATATCAAAAATTAAAATTCCTTAAGGTGTGTTTCAAAGCTTTGTGTCAAAATTGATTTTAGACCACTTTAAGTTATTTTATTAGTGAAATGATTAAATGTAACTGAAATTTTTGCATCTCCTATATATTTATATATTTCAGAATATTGAACCATTATTAAAAAGAGGAGTTCATCAAGTCAATCACCCAGTAAGTACCTATTTGAACGTGATAGTAATATAAAATTCATTCCGTATAATTTCTTTTCTTATCAGAAAAAAAAGTTATTTATTTTTAAAAGAAATTTTCTTCACTCTTTTGTAGGTGTAATTTGAAAGGACGATAAATTGATGATAGCGCTATAGACACTCGACTTGCTCTTTATTTTATTAATTCTAATAATCAATATATATATATATATATATAAATCTGAATCTTGATCCGCTGATGTGGCTTCTTCTAATGGCCAGCATTTGTCATTATCTATTTTTACTTTTTCCTGAATTATTTTTGATTTTTTATCTCAAAATAAATACATAAATGAGTAAAAAAATCACACTAAATATAAGTAATTACTTACTCAGTTATAGCCCAAACATGCAGCCCAAGCCATTTAAAATTCAGCCCACTAACATTACATTAATTACCCAAATTAAATAGATCAGCCCACTAACATCACATTAATTACCAAAATTAAATAGATTTTAAATCAAAATATTTTTTAAAAATTACACCCACTCCTCAAATTTAAGATTGTGATAAAGAATCATTTGCTGAATTGCTTTTTTTATGGCAGTATTCATTGTTATTTCAATTTAAAAACACATTATAATTTTGTTAAAAATGTTTATTTCTTATTCAATCCATAAAAGTATAGTTATATATAATATAAAATTATTTCTTTTATCTCCTTTAGTTATTTTTATTTGCATTTTTTTGCTTTTTTATTTGTTTTTATAATTTCATATTTATAACTTATACCTATTAAATTTCTACTTTTAATAATATCATTAACTCCTTTAATATTAAATTTTCATATTCGTAGCTCCCAATTATTTAATTACAATATTTAAGTTACTTTATGATATTTCTCAAATTTTACCTCTATAAATTCATAATATTTTGTATCATGGACCCCAACTCAAGATGATTCATTTTATTTCAATGTTAATCTTTATATTATTATTATGAGAATGAGGAATCCCTTATTATTATCATAGGATCATATTCAACATAAGTTGATGAAGAAGACTCTTTGATAAAAGTTTTAAAAATTTGCACTGATTCTGTATTTCTATTTTGATGTATTTTCTTGTGATTAAGATGTGTGCTCTCCATGTAAATTAATATTTTTTTTTTATTTCATTGTTAATTTTATATTATTATAGGATCGAATTTATCTTGTGGCATAACTCGATGAAGAAGGTTTTTGAAGGTTAAATAGTTTGTCAAAAGGGATGTTGGATAAGAGTAACAAAAAATTGTGCATTGATTATGTATTATTATTTTCATGGATTTTCTTATGATTAAGAACCTAAGGAAGATGTGTGTTGTTTGTTCTCTTCATGTAAATCAAGATTATTATTTTTATTTCATTGTTAATCTTTATATTATTATATGATTGAATTTATCTTGTGGCATAACTCATCGAATAAGGCTCTTGGATGTTAATTAGTTTGTCAAAAGGAATGTCGGATAAGAGTAACAAAAATTGTCCATTGATTATATATATTTTCTTATGATTAAGATCCCAAGGAAGATGTGTTTTGTTGTTCTCTCCATGTAACTCAAGATTATTCTTTTTATTTTATTGTTAATCTTTATAAATATTATTATTATTATAGGATCACATTCATCTTTCAGCATAACTCGATAAAGAAGGCTTTTGAATGTTGATTAGTTTATCGAAAAGGATATCGGACAAAAGTTCAAAAACGCTATGCATTGATTCTATTTTTCATTTATTTTCTTATGATTAAGGTTCTAAGGAAGATGTGTGTTCTTTTCATGTGACTTCTTTTGTTTGAGTTTTTATGATTTCTACTCATGACTATCCGTTTGACTTCATTATTATTATTATTATTATTATTATTATTATTATTATTAAATTCTTTAGTTTGACTCGTAAAGAAAATTCTTGAATGTTGATTAGTTTATCGGAAATAGTGTCGATAAGAGTTTTAAATTTCTGTAATTTATATTGTTCTTTTCACTATGCTCTTATGATTAAAGTCATAAAGAGAGTGTGCATTGTGTTTTTTTTCCCAATAAATTTTATTATGTTTGAATTTGAATTTTTTATTGTCACAAATATGTACCTTTGTTAGATACAATAATAATTATAAATTATGCATTAATTTGTATTTTTTTTCTTCTAATTCTTACCATTAAGGTTTTAAGCAAGATGCATATTTTTTAATATAAAAAATTATTGGTAAGTAGAATAAAGGAAAATAATAATAAAGATCTCTCTCTCTCTCTCTCTCTCTCTCTCTCTCTCTATATCTATATATATATATATATATATATATATATATATATATATATATATATATATATATATATATATATAAAACAAGGACAAATAAAGGATAAAATATATTTTAAAAAATTTAACAAAAAAGATTATTTCAATAAAAATTTTACCGTTTGATGAAATAATTTATTTCCTAAATACATATATTTAAACTATATTAAAATAAAAAATATATTGTATCATTATCATAATATGAATTTTTAAGTACGTATAAATTAGTCTTTTCATTTTAATAAACTTCAAATAATAAAAATATTTAATTCATTTAAGCTCTATCTACTAAAACATCTAAAAATAAATCATAAAATTCAAATACTAAAAATAAATTAAATTTAACACTCTCGTAAGAAACTAGCTCTCAATATTTTTAAAATATATTTTATAATCGCGCGAAGCGCGATCAAATTCACTAGTTAAAGTATATGACGAGACAATCCATAAATTAACAAGAGAAAATTAAACTTTATAAATTACTTTTAATTTATAAATTTGAATTATAATAATTAAAAATAATCGTGCAACGCACAGGTACAATTATCATATCAAACTATTTATATTGAATTTTTAATAAGTCATCACACGATAAATAAAGATAAGTGGAACAGGAATAATTGCATGACGACATGTATAGGAAGATAAGAGAGAGCGTAGTTGGAGGACTTGAACTACTAAAAATTATAATTTTACCTTTTTTTCTTATTTATTATGTATTTATTTAATATTTCAATTGATTTCAAAAATAAAATATTATATGTAAAATCCACATATTATTTATTTAATTTAAATTAAGAGGATATAAATAAAGAGATTTAGTTAAATATGATGCATATATTTTGAATATGATAAATATATAATATAATAACTATGAATTTTAAATATGATCTGTATTAAATTATGTGCAATAAATATGCATGGTTGAGAAAAAACTAAATGTAATAGTTAAATTGGAAGAAGTCAATCAACAATAGACACTTTTGTAACAATAGTTAATACTATGTAAGTTATCTATTTAATAGCATATTAAACACACTATATATAATTGAAATCATAAAAATGTTACATATAAAAATATATGCAGGTTGTCATCATAATTGTCATTTTCATAGTTCTATATAAAAGCAATATATAAATAATTTCCCAAATATCATAAGATATTATGGTTGAATTTGAGATGAATATTTGTAACTTATACAAACATAGATAGAGGCTTAAAATATCTTATATCGATTAAGCAATAGCATATGATTGTAATTTTTAAGACTCTAATAATAATAATAATAATAATAATAATAATAATAATAATAATAATAATAATGTATTAAACTTAAAAAAAATCTAACTAAATATATGATATTTTAATTTTTATTTTGGAAAACTATCCAACTAAATAGGGAGTTTTAAAACTTCCCATTACACTTCTACGTCAAGCAATTTGAAAAACTTTTAAATTAAAAATATTTTTTATGGCGTTTTAATCTTTATTTTGAAATTATAATAATTATCCAACTAAATAAATAGTTTCAAAACTTCTCATTACACTCCTACTTCTAAACAAATCGAAAAAAGTTTCAGTTTAAATTATTTATTTAAAATATACCCACGAATGAAAGTTTCCTCTTAAATTTATCATTTAAATTATTAAATATTATTAAGTTTTAATCCTAGCACAAGATAAATGAGAAATTTCCATTGCAAAAATTATAAAATGATAATATTTGTCACTATCATAAAATATAGAAGGCACTAAATTATATTATTATTATTATTATAATAATAATAAGTTAAATATATTATTAAGTTCATAATATATTTTATTAATTATTTTTAATTATATGTTATTACATTTTAAATCATTGCGCGGGCACGTATACTAGTACTATAATAAAGTAGAAGGGAAAAACCATCCTTACCAATTCATCATCCTTTGATCAATACACCTTTTTCAGCAACTATACGATATAGGACAGTAGCTAAATATACTTTAATCATAAAGGAAACCATGCACAAGTCGCTACAAGATCATGCTACAACAAGTACACTACATCACCCATACACTATAAGGTAGAGAGACATAGATCACTTACTAGTATTCCTTGCTTTGATCATCATGATCCACATCATAATGTACCAATAATACCAATCATGCTTCATCTAACCTAGAACTTACATAACATTATCAATCCATAGACTAGAAGAACCTAGATCAATTCATGCCAATCCTTCTTTACTTTGATCAAACAAGATTCATAACCACAATTCAAACATGATATTAATCTAAGGCAGTAACTACAAGCATCTTAACATAATCGAATTCCACTTTTATACATTTTAAGATCAATGTTACAGTGAACACATAGAGGCATAGGTAGTCATGTTTAAATCTTCATACATTGATCAAATTGGATCATTCATCAACAACTCACCATCAATATACTTAAATAACAGTAGATATGAGCAATTCAACGTAATAGAATCACAATTCAACCAATAATAAGCCACGATTACAATGCCCATGCAAGGGCTAAATCTAGTTTGGGAATATGCATGGGTTCATAATGCAATTAGATTGAAATTCACGTTAAAACCAATACATTATCATCAATTCATCATGATTAAGCCTTTAAAAACTTTTTTAGAAAGAACCCATGGCTGGATTGAAGAAGGAGAAGTTTGATCATGAAATCTCTTTTGAAAACTTTGAGATTAACTCTCTAGATGGAAGGATAAGTAGAGATGAAGGATCACCATACCTTAATGTAGAAGAAGACCTCTAAAACTTGATGAAGAACCCATAGGAATCCAAGCTCCAAGTTGTTCTTGAGCTTAACCTTCAATGGAGGTTTCTAGAGAGAGTTTGGTTTTGGAGGAAAATCTAATTTGTGAAGAATGGATTGGGAATGGGGTTTTAGACTTGGTAAAGGAACTTAAACTATTCATATTTAATTTATAAACCATTTAAAATCAATCCCAATTAATAAATAATCGAATGGAATTAATTTGGAAATTAGAACTTGACCAACCCGCCCAGGGACTACGGCCACCTTCACGTACCGTAAAGGTGTTTCACGACCCTTATGACGGTCCGTGTTCCTTGGGGCAGTATATACATTGCCTTTACTTGCCTCCAAATGGCTAAGAAAGTTCCACGCCAACTTCACGAACCGTGGTCCACTCTACTGGACATGAAGTCGTCTGTGAACACCAAGGCAGTAAGCTGCCAACTTGGGACAACTTTTGCCTAAGAGTTGGGTCCTCCTCAAGGATCCTTTGGTTGCTCCTTGGGGAGTTTTTCCCGGAAGTTTCCAACCCAAATAAACTCATAAATTATTCAAGGACCTCCCTTACCAGTTTGAGCTTTAAAAAACTCACGCAACACATCACAATATGCAAGGCAATCACAAGTACGTCTACGGGCTAACTTTTAAACGTTTTAGGCGTTCTTGGACGTTTAAACTCCAAACTTCATGAAACTCAACCCATAGCCTATAAAAATCATTATAACTCATATAAGCACCTCAAAATCGCATCACATACAAATATAAGAACGTATAGACACATGAGACACATAGGTGATTAGTCGTCGAACGTCTTAGTCGTCCCTTGACGTTTGACTTCCAATTCACCTAAGTCTTTAGTCACTGCCTAAATAACACATTTTAAACCATTTTAGGATCTTAGACCCTTATTAAAAGCATGTTAGGCTCTAGACACCCTAGCTCATTTTTGGGGTCTTACATTTACGCTAGGGCTTTAGAGAGAAGAACGCAAGAGAGAAGAGAAGAGGAAAATAAAAATTTTGTCATCTTCGTAAGGAATTGATTGATAAGTTTTCAAGGATTTGATACTATGAGGTATCTCAGACTTTCAAAACATTGGGTTTGTTCACCTAAGTGCCAAACATGTTTAGTTCACCGTGAATTCGGTCTAAAAAGATTGGAAATTTGAATGTTCTTGATGGGTGTTTTGGAATTACTTTTGTTCTTGAATTTGGGTTGAGATTGAGGATTCCTTGAGAGTTTAATGTAAATTGTTAGATTTACATTGAGTTATATTCTTGTGTATATATTTAGGGTACCTAATTCTAAAGAGATATGAGAAAAGAAATCGAATTTAGGCAAATTGGGTTAGAAAACGAAGAAGAAAAATTTCGGGGGAATCTGGAAACACAGTCCTTTTCGCGGAATTGCCCCTCCAATTAATAGAAACTTCTCCGCGTCATGGAATCGTCACAGACCGTTCTGCCTCAAACATTTTTTTCACGAACAAATAATTAAATGCATCTCCACATCGCAGATCTGCTTCTAGAAAGTGATTTCTTAATCATTTCTTATGTTTAGCTATTTAAAAATACTCCTAAACATATTGAGATCTTTCCTATCACAAATCACAATCCTTTAATCCTTAAATTCAAATTCAAGGAAATTTAAGAGCCAAATCTAGATAGTTCTTAGAGTCATTTTAAAAAGTCCTCTACGATTCTTTAATTTTTTTTAAGATTTGAGTTTTGAGTTAAATAAGAGTAACAAATAAAGTTTATTTCATCAAAAACAATATATGCGAACTATATATTTCCAAAGAGTAAATTGATTTTGAAACAAGAGAGCTGAGAATTTTGGGTAAGTATCCCAAACCACAAAAAAGGGTTTTTGTTTTGAAACATATGAGCTGAGTATTTTGGGAGTAGTATTGAGAAACATGTGGAGACGAGTTCATAATAACTCAATGTCTCCATAAACCATGTATCCAATGTGGGTAGAAACGGTCATACTTTTTAGATGATTCCCTCGTTCTTTTAGCGTAGACTAGTGGATCCACTTAGTTGAGGCGTTCTATATCTTGACAAGTTATAGGATAGTTCTTGCAGCGTGGGTGAGATATTGTATTATCACATTAGCTCATAGTGATGGTTGTCTGTTAGAGAAACTCTCACAAAATTATATTACTTTATTTCATATAAAGTGATTTTTTATGGTATATCATTAATACATTGAGTTTCTACCTAATGTCTAAATGTATTATATAAAGTGCATCTTTACTGTTGTTTATTTATGCATTAAGTTAAGTATCCATGAGTACTTGAGTAAAGTTGAGGTAAGTGTTTCTCTCAGAATTCGATTCAAGCTTATGTCATGCTTAGTTTTTCCCTCGCATGCTCGTACATTTAACTTACTGATGCCTTTTGACATGCATCGTCTTATGAAGCAGATAAAAGTAATTAGCATCAGCATCCAGTTCATCGCTGATCTTGTCGAGCATTCACAGTTAGTTGGTGAGCCTCATTGCTTTCCGGAGGATCGCTTTTGTTATGTTGTGTTTTATTGCTTATTCATTTCAGTTGTTTGGATGGTGGGGGGTGGGGGTCTTGTCCCGACATCCCTCTTAATTTTAGAGGCTTCATAGACGGATAGTTATAGATCTTTAGTTTTCACACTTCAAGTGTTATGTTATAAGACTGGAGTTCATAGACGGATAGTTATAGATCTTTAGTCTTCACACTTCAAGTGTTATGTTATAAGACTGGAGTTGTCACTTTGGCTAGCTGAATGTTTATATCTAAAACATTATAAGTTATTTTGAGATAGTTTCGTTAAGTGTATTTGAATTCTTTTATAAATGCTTAAAGTCTTCCGCTGAGTAGTAAGCAAGGCCAAGGGTTCGCTTGGGGCCAGCAATGGTTCTCAAGTGCAAGTCCCGCCTAGGGTGTAAGATCCGGGCGTGAAAGCTTAAACTATTCTGAATTTATTATTTTGATATATTGAGTTAATGTTTACATTTGAGTTCATCTTCTGTAGAGTAAGTTTTCCGCTGAGAGTTGAGCAAGGCCAAAGGTTTGCTTAGGGCCAACAATAGTTCTCAAGTATCGGTCATGCCTAGGTGTAGGCTCGAGGCGTGACACTGTGTTCCCGACCCACCCTATTACATATATCACTGTGTGTTGTTGATAGAGAGGAAATTAGAATTTTGAATTTTGTCGATGATGTTAGGAATTGTGACTTTGTGATTGACAGTAAGAAGAAACATGTAAGTGTAATTTATGGGTATTTAGTTGTATTTTCTATTTCTTTTCCTTTATAAGTGTAATATTTGGATACATTATGTATCATCATTAATGTATCTAAATAGCGAGTTATGTATACGGAAAGTGTAGAAATTAAGGGATTATTATAATCTAAAAACGAGTAGAGATAAGATGCAACTTACTCTTTGCACTATGAGATTTATGTAAATTACACATTGAAATTATCTTGACTCCAACACATACAATTTTGGGCGGTTTGGGCGGGTTACATATGATTGGGCTCATTTTTGACACCCCTATATATAACAATTGTCGTTGAACAATGTCAATCAATGTTGACATTATTTATTGGGTTGGGTTGAGCATTAACTACTACAGAATATATTTATTATTTAGTGTGAAACAAAATCTTCATTCATTTATCTTAATTTATGTAATATAGTTTGATTTTACTCGAAACATAAGAAAGAAAGAAAATATTTTAAAATTTATAATTTAAAATAAATATAAATACTTGTGTGGCTATAAATCATTTCATAAGAGTAAAATTTACATTTTAAAAAGAATTTTCTACCAAAAAATGCGTCAATTTACGAGTTGACAGGAAAAACTGTAGATTGGTTTATGACTCGTAAAATAGATTCGTAAAAAATTAGGCTGCAAATCACTGTTATGAAGTTGTTGAAATGTTAACAATCTAGATCTGTACAGTGTTAAAAATATTTTAATGTATACTTCTAGGAAGAGAAGTATAGAACTGACATGTAAAATCACATTATTTCAAGAATACATCATATTTCAAAAAATATAACTTAACCATTCAAAAATCGAAGGAACTAATGTCAAATAGATAATAACTTTAACAAACAGTCATTGAAAGCCCAATCAAATAATCCAAACGAGAAAATCATATCTTCAAAGCTCATCACTTCAATAAAGGCATTGAATTCAGGAAGTCATGAAAGCTACTAACTTCTTTAAAACAATCTAAGCATCAAAGACAATAAAGTCTCATCATTAATCACACAAAAACATACAGAGAAATACAACAAGACACATGTTTAAAATAAAATTTTCTAGCTCCAATAAATTTTCAAGGAAGTTAAACTTTTCACAAACTTCTAATCCCACGGAATTCTCAAGGAAGCTAAAGTTTCTGTGAACAAGATGGATAAATCTGTAGCAGGTGAAATTTTATTCAAGGTAAACTCATTACTTCTTTTTTATGCACATCATATTATAGAAAACCACCATCAGTTTTCCTCCACAAGATATTTTCATTTTCTTTCAAGAAAATGATATCATCTAGGTAGAAATTGTGATTCCCAAGGCCAATCAATGAGCCTAATGTAGGAATCTTCATGACACTTTTCCATGTCCACCATTCCCCATCTTTCTCTCGAGAGCAAACAAAGAAATCCATCTCAACAAATCCAGAAAGATAGAGACGATTAGAAAAATTTGACATCTTCATTTGACTCCCATAATATTGGGATGGAACGGGTGTTACAATAAATTTCTCATCAGCCACGATCAAAGAAATAATGAAAAACTCATTAAAGTCACTACCACTATTTCCATCGAGTGATCTATCTGCCATCATGTTAACTGTACCATCAAATGAAAATGCATTTTGGTCAAACAAGCGATAGCCAGCTGGAATAGTGTCAATCATTTTCCAAAACTGATTCTTCACAGAATATATTGCAGTAATATGACAACTATCCTTTGCATTAAATACAAATGTAGCGATTATCTTATAATCATCACTAACAGAATCATATGCAAAACCATAAACCGTTGATTCATAACGTGTATCACGTTTCAAAGGATTAAGCTTTTTAACAATTTTATATTTTTGAATATCTGGATTCCATATAAATATTTTGAAGCTATACACCATACATAACAAACCGTTACAAGAACTCACCAATGGATATGAAACATCTTGGGACATATGAAAGTTTGGTGGTTGGAGAGGAACAACTTGAGAACTCATGCTCATTGATGATGCATTTATTGAACCGATGTTGAAATCTAACATGTTCTCATCCAAAT